>WBNM01039207.1:25845-54983 GCA_013399055.1 Ramphastos sulfuratus | reverse complement strand
AAGGGGCAGAATCCCCTCCCTTGCCCTGCTGCCCACACTGCTCTTGCTGCAGCCCAGCACACAGTTGCTGTCTGGGCTGCACTCACACTGCAGGCTTATGTTGAGCTTTTCATCACCCCAGACCCCCAGGTCCTGTTCCTCAGGGCTGTTGTCAGCCATTCCCCACCCAGGGATGGAAGCAGTGCAAGGAAGTGTTTGCATTCCTGGGGCATGTTGGCAGGACATCATGTGCACACCAGAAGATAAAGTTGCTGTTTCAAATATTATTTGGGATAAACACAAAGTCAGAGGTGGGGAGGAGCAGTGCTACCTGCCCAAAACCTCCTCTCCTGGTCGCTGCTCTGCTAGAGGCTGTGGAGGTGGGGGCCAGGAATCCCCTAAAAGCAACAGAGATAACCTGGGCAGGTCCCTTTCTGCACCCAGCCTCACCTCTGGCCTCCTCTCTGCTCAGTAGAGATGATGGTGATGATGTACTTGGTGCAGGGCAGATCCCCATCCTCAAATCTAAGTGCTGGGAGGCTTCACCAGCTGCACAAAGCTCCCCAGCAGCTCTTCTGAAGCTGCCTGCTGATGGCGGTTTGGGGAGAGGAATGGGCACTTGGCTTTGGGGCTCAGTGGAAGCCAAATCAGTGGGTCAAAGCCTGGTGGTGGCCAGCCCCTGGAGGCTCTCTCAGCAGCTCCTCACACAGCTCTTACCCCAGTTCCAACCTGCTCTGCACAGAAATCCACTAGCCCCGTGCTGGAATTTCCCACTCTTCTCCTCTCACCACTTATCCCAGCCTGGCTCTGGCTTTTCCTGCAGAAACTCAATGAACTTCCCAGTTTCTCCTCAGTGCTGGATGCTGGGACTGTTTCACACAGTACCTTCCACTGCTCTGTGGGGGTTTAGGTAACCAGGACATTCCCAAGGCTGCCATCAAACCCACACCTGCGCCAGACAAAGCCACAGACTCACGTTAAGGACATTTGCTCCATTGCCCCTTTCCCAGCTCAGCTGCCACAGCACACTGGTTTGGGGCAGGGCTGGTGGGCATGGCCCTGCCCCACCTCACCAGCCTGAGCACCAACTCCAGCTCCTTCCAAGCGTTGCTGTCACTGACACCCAAACTCCCCAACCGCTGCGCCTGAGGTGCGCTGGAGCTGAACCGCTCCTGCCTCAGGGGTGGCTCTGGGAAGGACCTGAGGAGTTTGCAAATCTCCTCTCCAAAAAGGAGATTGTTTAGCAACACAAAGGGAGCATTGAAGTCCCAACACTCACTCCCAAAAGTAATCAAGCAGTGATGAAACGTGGGTGGTACAGAAATGCAGCTATCTCCTCATCGAGCCACTTAGGCACTTCCCACAGCCACCTAGCCCTGGGGACCATGCTGAGCCCACAGCCATCCCATGGTGAACATTGGGACTGGACCATGCTGAGCCCACAGCCATCCCATGCAGAACACTGGGACTGGACCATGCTGAGCCCACAGCCATCCCATGGTAAACATTGGGACTGGACCATGCTGAGCCCACAGCCATCCCATGCAGAACACTGGGACTGGACCTCACTGGGACTGGACCTCACTGGGACTGGACTTGAGACTCTGTTACCAGCACCCACTGAGCCACACCTCAAATACTGGGGTTGGTTTGGGGCCCCTCACCACAAGAAGGACACTGAGGGGCTGCAGTGTGTCCAGAGAAGGGCAATGAAGCTGCTGAAGGGTCTGGGGAACAGGGCTGGGGAGGAGCAGGATGATCCCTGCCCCTGTTTCCTCCTCTGCAGACCGAACCACCCCAGCTCCCTCAGCCCCTCCTCACAAGCTTGCTCCCTTTCCTTCAAGCCTCAGAAGTGACAGAGTGGCCAAATTGCAAATGAAGTGCTTTGCTTTGCCCTGAATCCTTCACCTCAACCACCAAAAACCAGCAGCCCTCAGGCAGGGTCCCATCCAGCCCTGCCTGGTGCTCAGCTCAGCAAGACCCCAAGCACAACAAAGGCAAGCGCTGGAGGCGACTGCAGCGGCAGAGCCGAGGGCTGAGGAGCTGGGGTGTTGTTGTTGGCTCTGCCCCAGATTTCCTGAATGAGCAGGACAATTCCCTGCTCTGTGCTTCAGGCTGGCACAGGGAGGCTGCACACCACCATAACCTACTTCCCAGCCCACTGGGTCCCCCAGCCCAGCGCTTCCTGAGGCTTCTGCAAACTGCCTCCTAATTCAGAGCGACATCGTTGCAGGCAGGGGGATTTGGGGAAGGATAATGATATTGTTGTGGGAAATGGGAAAAGAGAGGGGAGAAGCTGTGGGAAGTGTCACCTTTTTCTGCTCGAGAAGCTGGGCAAGGGTTTCAGTGAGGCTGTAGCAAGGTGAGAGTCCTGGGAAGGCAGAGGCAGGGCTGGTTAGGACGGGCAGTGATGGGGAGCAGGTTTCTCCTGCAGGCTGCTGGAGGGAGATGACCACGCTCTGCAAGGCCAGAGATGGGCTCCTAGGGCAGCACACTGCAGGGGTTTAACCAGCACCAGGCTCCAGCCCAGGCACAAGGTTCAGAAGTTCAGTCAAAGCCCTTTCAGCTGACAAAACAACGAGCCTCCAGGAGCCAAGAGGTGATGCACAAAGGGAAGGCAGTAATAGGGAAATTAAGTTGGTAACTGAGGACATTTCCTGCCCAGCCTCCCAACCTGGGCCACAAGTAACAGAGCTGATCCCCTCGAGGCCACCTCAGCTGCCTGCAGCATGCCTGTGAAGCTCTCCTGCATGGCCAAGATGCTGCAGCTGTGCAGTGAGCCCAGGGTGGCTGCTGTGCAATGCAGCCCCGCAGGGTGAGCCCACGGTGGCTGCTGTGCACTCCAGCCCTGCAGGGAGAGCCCAGGGGGGCTGCTGTGCAATGCAGCCCCGCAGGGTGAGCCCACGGTGGCTGCTGTGCACTCCAGCCCTGCAGGGAGAGCCCAGGGGGGCTGCTGTGCAATGCAGCCCCGCAGGGTGAGCCCACGGTGGCTGCTGTGCACTCCAGCCCTGCAGGGAGAGCCCAGGGGGGCTGCTGTGCAATGCAGCCCCGCAGGGTGAGCCCACGGTGGCTGCTGTGCACTCCAGCCCTGCAGGGAGAGCCCAGGGGGGCTGCTGTGCAATGCAGCCCCGCAGGGTGAGCCCACGGTGGCTGCTGTGCACTCCAGCCCTGCAGGGAGAGCCCAGGGGGGCTGCTGTGCAATGCAGCCCCGCAGGGTGAGCCCACGGTGGCTGCTGTGCACTCCAGCCCTGCAGGGAGAGCCCAGGGGGGCTGCTGTGCAATGCAGCCCCGCAGGGTGAGCCCACGGTGGCTGCTGTGCACTCCAGCCCTGCAGGGAGAGCCCAGGGGGGCTGCTGTGCAATGCAGCCCCGCAGGGTGAGCCCAGGGTGGCTGCAGGTGACACCACAACCATGGCAAGGTCAGCAGTGCTACATCTTCAGGAGTGGTCTCCTCCTCAACCTCTGCCATGCTTAGTGCTCTCCTCAGTGCCTTCCTGCCTCATCATGGCATTTCTGAAGGTGGCAGGGGCTGGCCCAAGGGCACAGACACGATGTCTGCATTTGACCTTCAGCTCCCCCATGCAGACCAAGAGCTGTGGACTTGGTAGGACTCAACTTTTCAACATCTCCAGCTGGAAGCAGAGACCATGGCGATTAGCAGACACACAGGCCCCACGTCTCTATCACAGCAAGGGCTTTAGCTGTGTTATTGAACCCATCTGGAATTTAAGTAGCATCTCAGAGGCCACTTGAAACTGAGAAGCTTGGTCTGCAAGTCAAACTATCAGCAAGCAGGCAGGGAGAGAAGCTGATGCCATGCTAGAAATGCAAAGGGTGTCTTGACTCCTGACCTCTCTCCTCCCGAGAGAGCACTGAGCAGATGAGTGCTCCAGGACACAGGGCAGTGGACACACAAAGAGCCCTCAGGCTTCTGCCACCAGCAGAAGAGGGGACAGGAAGCTGGCACACTGCAAGGGACTGGGCACCCTGACTTGGCAGGGTGAGATCTGACAGCCCCAGGGGTGCTGGAAGCAAGCACAGCTGGCACGGCTTCAACTGGCCCAGCACTAGCAGTAAAGTTCCTGAAGTGGCTCCAAAGCCCACCAGCAGCAAGGCTCCAAAGCCCACCAGCAGCAAGGCTCCAAAGCCCACCTTCAAAGCCCAGCAGCAGCAAGGCTCCAAAGTCCACCTCCAAAGCCCAGCAGCAGCAAGGCTCCAAAGCCCAGCAGCAGCAAGGCTCCAAAGCCCACCTCCAAAGCCCAGCAGCAGCAAGGCTCCAAAGCCCAGCAGCAGCAAGGCTCCAAAGTTCAGCAGCAGCAAAGATCCTGATCCACCTCCAAAGCCCAGCAGCAGCTTCTGCTGAACTTTTGGAGCTGGTGTCACCCTGCTCCTGCAGAGAGCGCAGGGTCAGCTGCCCCAGGAGCTGTTAAAGAGGAGAGCAAACCGCAGGAGCTGCCTATCACAGCAACATGATTCAGGAGGCTTTGGGGTCAGCCAGACAGGAGGAGTTGGCTGACAGCTGCCGGGACAGTTCAGCAGCCCCGGAGCAGAGGTGGGAGCGCAGCTGGCGTTGTGCAGCGCTGCTGTGCCGCGGTGCGGGGCCGGTGCTGCCCTGGGTCTGCAGGTCCTTGTCCCTCCTGCCAGCATCCCCTCTGGTTGACTATGCCACCCACAGGCCCGCTTTGGGACGTGGCAGTGGATGGGTGGAAGCAGGGGAAGAGCTTTGGAAGGTGTCCTCCAGCTCCCGCTCCAGCTCCTCAGCTCCTGGGATCCCACCCGGGCTGGAACTGCACAGCAGGGACAGCAACACCAGGGCTCAGCCGGCAGCAAGCCCGACCCCAGAGTCTTCTTCACCCCAAATGAGCTGGACCTGCCTCTCCTTTCTCTTCCAGAGCCACTCACAGCCAGCAGCCTGCTGACCACCACTGCCCAGCCTCTGAGCGCTGCTCCCGGTGGAGGAGGAAGAGTTCAGAGGCTGCCCTGAGCACCTTCATTTCCTTTCCTCTGCTTCCTTCCTGGATGAGATTACTCACTTCCTCAGCAGGAAAAAATCATTCCAGGAGGCACTTTGCTGAGTTCACCTGAGGTTATGATCTGCTGCGTGGCAGCAGCTCATTAGGGACATACAGATCTGCCTTGGCACTGTAGGGGTGCTCTGCTGGCTTGGAGGTTTTGCTGGAGGAAGAACAAGCATTGGGTGTGGACAGACCTTTCTTTTTTTCCCTTTTAAAAACTTTGCTTCGGGATAAAAGTCGGGAAAGGTACAGACAGCCTCTTTGGCGAACAAAAGCTGACTGGCTGGGGGAGTTTTCCCTCTACTGAAGGTCAATTACAGCCCAAATCAGCTTTACAATGGGGCTGGGCACAGCCAGCCCTCCTCCCGCGATGGCAAGGCAGGTTGGAGCTCAGAGGCTTTGTTGGTTTTGCCTGCAACAGCAAAAGTTGCTCTGCCATGGTGAGGGCAGGAGCACAGCCTGGTGCAGAGCAGATCAGAGCCCATCCTGCAGCAGCAGATGGCAGGGAGGTGTGTGCCTGCCTCGCTGGTGATGTTCATTTCTGCACACGGACTCAGAGAAAACCTTTGCTTGATTCAAGAGAAGATTTTTCCCTCTGCTTTCAACATCCCCAAAGCTAAGCTGAAGCTAAACATTTCCCCAGCTGGATGTGGCTGCAGGGTGCAGGGGAAGGCAGCTCAGCAGCATCTGGCTCCAGTGGTAGGCAGTGCAGCCTGGTGGGGGGAGGTGGGAAACGGGGCCCACGAGGATAATGCTGCCTCTGTCTTCTGCAATAACAGCAGAAAATCATTTTGCAGACCAATATTTGCTCATCCCTGGCCTGNTGCCCAGGGAGGTTGTGGCTGCTCCCTCCCTGGAGGTGTTCAAGGCCAGGTTGGACAAGGCCTTGAGTGACCTGTGCTAGTGGGAGGTGTCCCTGCCTATGGCAGGGGGTTGGAACTGGCTGATCCTTGAGGTCCCTTCCAACCTTCCCATTCTATGATTCTATGATTCACATCCAAATCCAAACACACACCACAGCTTGCCTGCATGGAAGGGGATGCTCCCCTGGAAGGAGACACTTCCACCCCTCTTTGGCAGAACAAACACAACACAGGAGCAAAGGCAGCCACAGAGTCCAAAAGCCCCAAGCCCTGGGTCTCAGCTCCAAACCTGACATGTGCCATCACCTCACCTGTGCCATCACCTCACCTGTGCCACCAGTTTGCTTTCTCTGAGGCTGGTGCTGTGACATTCCTTGTTAGATGTCCCCAGTCCTGAACCCAAACACTCACCCTCTGGCTCCCTTGATGGAGCAGATGAAGGGGAGGGCTGCAGAGGTCTGCAGCCTCTGTCAGGGGTATCTCAAGCTCAGTAAGTCTTAAAAATAACAGCTCTAGAGCCTGACACCTTCCCAAAGCCACTCAAGAGCCACATCCCTCTAGGAGTCCCTCTCTTGGCCAAGGTGACCAAGGAGAACACTCCAGCAAGTGACCTCCAGATACTGGCAGCCCCAGTTTGCTGCCTTCTGGAGCACAGCACCAAGCCCAGGTCCTCAGCCTGTCTGTAGTTCTCCAAGGGCTGCCTCCTTGTCCCCCAAAAGCTGCATGAGCCCAACTGCCCAGCGAGGAGCCAGCACCAGCAGGCACACAGCAGGTCCTGGCTGCTCTCATGGGAAGCCCACTCGAGGTTTGGGCTGCATCTTGCCACAGCTTCTGCCAGCAGCACCACTGCAACACCACCTTTGGGCTCAGCTTACGAGCTGAGCGTTTGGCAACTGGATCAATGAAGGTGACTCTGCAAAAGCCTTTCAGGCTCTGAGGAGGGAAGGCAGCAGGCAGAGCTTCCTGGGCAGCCAGGGGCAGCCCTCCTGGCACGCAGCAGCCAGGGGCAAGCCCTCCTGGCACTCAGAGACCAGGAGCAGCCCTCCTGGCATGCAGCAGCCAGGGGCAAGCCCTCCTGGCACTCAGAGACCAGGAGCAGCCCTCCTGGCATGCAGCAGCCAGGGGCAAGCCCTCCTGGCACTCAGAGACCAGGGGCAAGCCCTCCTGGCATGCAGCAGCTAGGGGCAGCCCTCCTGGCACGCAGCAGCCAGGGGCAAGCCCTTCTGGCATGAAGCAGCCAGGGGCAGCCCTCCTGGCACGCAGCAGCCAGGGGCAAGCCCTCCTGGCATGCAGCAGCCGGGGCAGCCCTCCTGGCACTCAGAGACCAGGGGCAGCCCTCCTGGCACGCAGCAGCCAGGGGCAGCAGTAAAACCCTAGAAGCAAACCAGAGCAATGCCCAGTTCTGACCCAGGACATTTTTACAGCATTTCCTGCAGGGACAGGACTTGAAATGAGCCCAAGGCCCACGGCTGAGGGCAGCAGAGGAAGGCTCCTGCCTGGCCAGCACAGTACTTACGGTAGAGACAGCCACTGGCAGCTCCCAGCTGGGCCCAGCCCGGGCAGCAGCGGTACCTGGTCTGCTGCTCCAGCTTGTACACCTGCCTGTAGCCTGTGTAGTAGGAGGTTCTGAAACACAGCAAAGCAAGACACGACCCAGCAGGGTTAGCTCCTCTGGAGAGGGGAAGCTGAGAGGGACAGAAGCTGTGGCTCCAGCTCACACCACACCAACCACACTCACCACACCACAGCAACCATATTGACCAAACCACACTCACCACACCAACCACATTGACCAAACCACACTCACCACACCAACCACATTGACCAAACCACACTCACCACACCAACCACATTGACCAAACCACACTCACCACACCAACCACATTGACCAAACCACACTCACCACACCAACCACATTGACCAAACCACACTCACCACACCAACCACATTGACCAAACCACACTCACCACACCAACCACATTGACCAAACCACACTCACCACACCAACCACATTGACCAAACCACACTCACCACACCAACCACATTGACCAAACCACACTCACCACACCAACCACATTGACCAAACCACACTCACCACACCAACCACATTGACCAAACCACACTCACCACACCAACCACATTGACCAAACCACACTCACCACACCAACCACATTGACCAAACCACACTCACCACACCAACCACATTGACCAAACCACACTCACCACACCAACCACATTGACCAAACCACACTCACCACACCAACCACATTGACCAAACCACACTCACCACACCAACCACATTGACCAAACCACACTCACCACACCAACCACATTGACCAAACCACACTCACCACACCAACCACATTGACCAAACCACACTCACCACACCAACCACATTGACCAAACCACACTCACCACACCAACCACATTGACCAAACCACACTCACCACACCAACCACATTGACCAAACCACACTCACCACACCAACCACATTGACCAAACCACACTCACCACACCAACCACATTGACCAAACCACACTCACCACACCAACCACATTGACCAAACCACACTCACCACACCACAGCACACCAACCACATTGACCAAACCACACTCACCACACCAACCACACTCACCACACCACACCAACCACATCTCTCCCATCATCCAGAAAGAGCCAGAAGCCCTCCCCAGCCTGCCCCAGCCCAGCCCCACAACACCTCCAAAGCAGTGAGCACAGCTCCAGGGCTCAGCTGAGCCAGAGCAGGCCCAGCAGGAGATGCTGCACTCAGGTGGGAGCTGAGGGTCCCTTTAATAACTCCTGCTGGCTAGGAGCTGGGGCAGGCTAGCAGGGATTGATCTGGAGCATAAATAAATATAAGGGACACTTCTTTCCTGTAAATCTGATGTGGTGTTTATGTGAAAACTGAGACCCTGCCACAACTTTTGAAGCTGATTTGTAAAAAGCTCCTTTGGCAGGAGATGAAACTGCTCCAGCAAAGCAAAGCAGACAAACAACAACAAATATTGGGCACAGCAGATGTGTCCTAAGTGTCCACCCAAAATATTTACCCTAACTGGGGCTGGTTGTTTGATTTTTGTCTGAATGTGGCTAAAATAGGCCTAAATCAGGGGGAACCTTTCAGTGCTGGGAAGCAAACCTTGGGCTCCTGGGCTGTGCCAACCAACATATGGAAGCACAGCTGAGAACAACTAAAGCAGAAAGCAATGCTCTTGTTTTGTGTCTGTGTGTCAGAGCTGCTAACAAACTGTGAAGGAAATTCTTGTGCTCCAGAAGCAGCTGAGAAAGCAATTTAGAGTCACTCAGGACCCAGAAGAGCCAGCAAGCAGGCACAGATCCATCTGGATCCTCTCGGTACCGGGAGCTCTTGGCCAGCCCAGGGCTTTGCCAGGGTGCCAGGGTGCAGCAGAAGCAGAGGAGGACACACTGGGTGCAGAGTGGCCCCAGCACAAGCAGAAATCCTGTGCTTTTCACCCAAAATCAGGGAGACTGCACAACAGCAAAGCTGCCCCCTCCCTGCCTAAGCCCAGGAACGAGGAGAATCAGGAAAACTCCTCAAGAAACAGCAATGTAGGAGAGATCAGGTCCAGCCCCAGGCTCCTCTCTGGCCCCAGCAGCACCCTGAACAGCCTTGGTGAGCTCCATCAGACACTCCAGATCCTTCAGTCATCCCAAGTGGGTTCTCAAGGAGATGCAAATATTTTGACAGGCCCAGCTGCCTCTGGATATCTGGATGCTGCAGACTGGAAAGAGCCACACAGGAGATACTTTATCTTCACTGCTTCTGTTTTCTTTTGTGTTTTAAGGAGTCCCTGGCACAGAAAATGTTGAATGAGCCAGAACTAATGGAGCCCAGGCTGTGTCCTGATGCTGGAAAATCCACTCCCAGCCCCTCTGGGATGGTGCTGTCATTGCTCCACACTGGGCAGCTGAGGGCTGCCAAAGCCACCTTCTGCTGCTGGCTGAGCTGGGAATGCTACACCAGCAGCAGCAGGAACATCACTTTACCAGGACAAGGAGCAGCAGAGCCCAGGGGATGCTCAGCTCATCTGTTGGCTGGCTGAGGGGGCAGGATCCATGTCCTGGGAGCATGGGGCAAGGCCTGTTCTGATTTTTAGGGGATGCTCCAATCCAGCACTCCAGACCCAGACAGAGATCCCACAGAACCAAAGGGAACTGGGTCTGGAATGCACAGACTCAGCAGACAACCACCAGGCAGGACACCAGCAGTGCCTGCAGCACCCTGAGCTGCTTGGGGAGGGAGGGGGGTTGAGGAAATCATCTCCAACACCTCTGAAGCTGCACCTCAGGGAGTAGTGGTGCAGCCCTTGCTCAGCTGCTCCTGCCAGGCAGGTGAGAAAGGAAGAGCAGAGGCTGAATTTTCCTTGCTGCATCCACGAAGCTGCAGGCACCAAGGGCAGCCTGAGGTCAGCCCTTTGTGTGTCAGATCCTGGGGCTGTCAATATGCTTCCTGAGCTGCTGGAGTTGGGTCCAACTGGAGCAGCTCCAGGGGTGAGCCCGAGGCTGTGCAGCATCCCTGGGACTGCTGAGGCTGAGTGCTCCACTGCCCTCCCTCACTCAGGGACTTGGCAGGACAGCTTCCATCTGCTGGAGCAAGCTCCTGGTGATGGGAACTCCTCAGAGGAATTTGGAGTGAGGGGATGAGGGGCACAGAAAGCTCTGAGGAAGTTCTGCTGGTAGTGTTTTTGCTGTCTGGCCTTTAAAATTCCTTGGGAGAAAGCCCTGACAGCAGCCCTGGGCTTCACCTCTGTGTTTCCCTCTAGCACCAACTGCTCTGCTATTCAGAATGCAGCAGGACAGAAAGTTTCTTCCTTTCAGCTCCTTGATTTACAACTCCAAACCCATGAATTAAAGAGCAAAAAAAAAAAAAAAGGGGGGGGGGGGGGCAGCAGGGGCTGAAGAGTCCCAGCCTTTGAAGTAGGAGCAGACAGCTCCCAGCTTTTCAAAGTCCTCTCTCAAAACACAGTCAAAAGATGGACTCTGCTTGCTCCTTGATCACCACCACACAGATCTCATCACTCAGATAATTACCAGCAATTACAGGCCAGGAGGAATTCCTCAAGTCAGGACTTAAAAGCTGCCTCCAGTCCAGGATGCTGCTTTGAAACTGCCACTATCAGCAGTGTTTAGTACAGCCTTGGAAGTGCCCCATGGGGCTGGGGAAGCAGGTGGAGCACAGAAGGTTGGGCAGCTTGGAGTTTGGGGTAGAAAAGGGCATTTTCTGCACTGCTGCAAATGGTCACAGCCTCCCTCTGCAGCTTCCCCCTCAGTAAGCACCAGTTGGGCTCCCAGAAAACACCAGTTGGTGACTCCAAGCTGCCTGGAGTATCTCTGTGAGGAGCAAAGATTGAGAGCCCTGGAGCTGCTGAGCATGGAGAAGAGCAGCCCCAGAGGGGATNAAACCCATTCCTCCTCATCCTGGCATTGCAAGACCTTGCAAACAATCCCTCCCCAGCCCTCCTGGAGGCCCCCTTCAGATTCTGGCATTCTCATCACATGTGGAGCAAGCCAAGCTGGGAAGGAGCAGCACCCACCTGAGCTCATAGCCTGGGCACCAGCGCCGGGCACCGCAGTCCTGCTTCCAGACACGGAGGGCACGGCTGAGGCGTTGCGGGCAAGGCAGTCTCTGCCCCACCACCACCAGCTCCTGCTGAGCACAGACGTGGGGCCTGCAGACACACAGAGGGGGAGAGGGCAGGGTGAGGCTGCAGGCTGGGAAGAGATTCTTCACAGGGAAACTGGGGAGGCACTGGAGCAGGCTGCGTGGGGAGGCTGCAGAGTCCCTATCCCTGCTGTGTGCAGGGTAGGCACTGAGTTAGGGCTGGAGTTGAGGAGCTTAAGGTCCTTCCTGGGAAGCAGTGTTAATAGATGGGAAGTTGTCACACAGAGAGGGGACATCTGAGTCATCCCACGGTGGGAATCCTGCTCTGTCCTGAAGCCTGTGCTGAGGCTCAGGTACAGCAAGAGCTAAAGTGATGTGGGTTCAGAGCAGGGAACCCCAGGAAACAAGGAGCAGTGGATGGAAGCTGCAGCACAGGAGGTTCCAGCTCAACACAAGGGGGAACTTCTTTGCTGTAAGGGTCTCAGAGCACTGACACAGGCTGCCTAGAGAGGTTGTGGAGTCTCCTTCTCTGGAGACTTTCAAAGCCTGTCTGGATGTGTTCCTGTGTGCCCTGAGCTGGATTGTCTGGTCCTGCTCTGTTGAACTCCATGATCTCTTTGGGTCCCTTCCCACCCCTAACATCCTGTGATCCTGTGAAACTCCAGTGCCAGTGGGAAGCTGCTGGCATTCCCTACCTCTAGATCCTGGGACACTTGGAAAAGGCAGCAGGCACTTTGCCACTGATACACTCAGGTTAATTTTTAGCCTTAAACCAGAGAGGATGGATCAGAAAAGAGACAGCAGCCTGCATGATGGCAGCAGAGGAATTTCTGTGCTTGTCTCTTCTGCTCACTGCTTTTTCTTTTTCTTTTTGCACCCAGAGGGCTCTTTTCCTGACTGCTGCCATGCAGACACCACGGCTGCCTAATACTGCTTTGGATCAGAACCTGTTTTGCTGCCTTAGTTGCTTTCTTGCTCACTCAGAGCTAAGGGCTGCAAGATGAATTGCAGCCAATAAAGTGCACAGGTATCATTCATTAAGAAATCAGGAAAATGCCTTTTGCACTTCAGTTTTGCTTCTAATCCCAACTCTCCTTCACCAAGCAGGAGGCAGTGGTTTGAACTAAGAACACAGAGGGAACCTTTCATCCCTGACTAAAGTTATTTGTCACCACTTCTTCAAAAGTCCTTCAAAAGGGACCAAGGCTCCTCACAAAAATCCTTTCTTTTCACAAAAGCACTTTCTAGAAAGGGAGTTAAACTAAATAATTTGGACGTGGTGAGACATAGAGACTGCAGCTGGCATCTGGCTGCTCCAGAGTGCTGTTACCATGGGCATTAACGGCACATTTCCTTCCCCCTCTGCTTTGTTCTCAACTCTCCTCCTGCCATCCCCACATGTGTCCACTGAGCTCTGGCTTCTGGAGCCCCACACACATCACTTCGTGCCACAACAGCCCCTGGCACTGCTGGTGGCTGCCAGAGGAGCTGTTTCACTCCATGTCTCCAGACACAGCTGCAAGCTGATGCAAAGTATTTCCTTACCCCCAGGTATCTCCATATCCTTGACCTCCTCTGCCACCAGCCCTTAGCTCCCACATCTCCAACCCAGCTACACATTCAAAACCAGGACTGAAAGGATGGAGACAAAGTTGGCAGCAGCACCACTTTGGTGTCACTCCTGGCAAGGAAGAAAGGCCCTTGTGTGCCCCACAGAGTGGCCATGTGTCTAACAGCACCAGCAGCGGTGCCCTGTGGGAAGGGACAGCACTTCCCAGGCACTGGAGGGTTCTTTTCTCTGAGGTTTTGGCACAAATCTCATCTCCAGGGTCTCATCCAAGGAGTCCTAAAGGACTTGTCAAGGCAGAGCACAAAGTCTGTGACACGGGGAGAAAAGGCATCTTCCTGCCAGCCCTTTCTCTGCTGAAAGGGACCCTCCTTTCAGCCCAAAGGTTAAAAGCATCAGGGGAGCAGCCCGGAGTGAGCACACCACGCAACACTGGGCTCATTTACAGAAAGAATTAGAGCAATCCCCCTGCATCCAGAGATCATCTTCTGGCAGGAGACCAAATTTGCAAGGAAGTTTTCCAAAGAAGCCAAATGATTAACACCAAACTGTAACTGCGAAATCTAATTAAAAAGAACGGGCTCGGTGCTGCCAGGGGAGCGGCAGAGAGGGGCGGGGAGGGGGGGGAAGGAAAGGCGCAGGGAGAAAGCGGCACAGAGAGGGCAGCAGAGCCAGCAGGTCTGCTAGGAAGGGTCAGGCGATTTACACAACAATCGCTGCCACAACAGCGAGGCTTCACTTCAAAACCCTCCTCTACCTCCCGCAAGCAAACGCTCCCCACATTTCCCCACTTCTCTCTCCTTTCTGTACTAGAGAAAGCAGCAGCGAGCAGCTCTCCCACTCCTTCCCTTCACCCGCGATGCTCAAATGCTTTATTTAGCTTCTCCTTTGCAGCTTGCCTGCCCTATAAATCCACCTCTGGGTCTCTCGCATTGCTACTCACATGTGGGGCTGGAGTTTGGTGGCCGCAGGCAGAGCGGCTGCTCGCAGCGCAAGGATGAATGACAGTGCCACCGCACGCAGCTCCATCGTAACAGCTCCTGTGCCCCCGCCGGGATGCTGCCGGTGGGAGCCTTCTCCAGCACAGCTCCCGAGTCCCTGCTCCCCAAAGAAGGATGCTGCTGGATACCTCCCGCTGCCGACTTGCTGTTGTGTCTCTCTCTCTCCCACTCTCTCGCAAAGGACAACGTGACGAGAGCGCGGGGCGAGCAGCAGCTTTATCCCTCCTGGCTGCTCCTTCCCATACGGGCTCAGTTTAGCAAGTTCCTCCAGCCCACGGGGAAGGATTCGAGTGCAGGTCCTCGGTGAGTCTTTCTCCAGAGCAAACCTGGCTGCTTGTGCTCATTTGCTCGCAGTGAAATGCACCGAAGTGACTTCTCCTCCTGGTATTTGCTTCTCGACACAGCCCAGGGACCTGGTGGCTCACAAGACCTGGGTTGTGTCCAGCAGCGAAGCCCCATGTGGGCTGAGCTGCTCTGGAGTCACGATGCACTTCAGCAGCAGCGTGAAAGGAAGGGAAGAGGAGGGCTGCTCTCCTGCACACCCAGGAGTCACCTCCCAGAGGGCATTCCCCAAAGCAGGCAGGGTGCCCGTTTACCCCATCACTGAAGCCATCCTCCTGCTACAGCTCCTCCAGAGAGGGGATCCAGCGGCTCCTGCACGCACACCCCCACCCCGGGAGCAGCTTCTCTGCATTTTAAGGCAGCAACCAAACTTTCCTTCTGCCTTTCCCAGGTCTAGCTCCTTTCCCTCACATGCTCTCTTGTTTCTTTTCTTGCTGACAGGCAGAAATCCCTCCCACCAGCTGTGTCCAACCCCGACCAGAGGAGGGGGGAACCCTGCAGAACAGTAGCAGGAGTGATGCGGGTTTGGTTCTCCAGAGGCAGCTCTTTTGCACTACCCGAGGCCAGCTCTGCACACACCACCCCAAATCCCTTTCACAGCTGCTCTAAAAATACCCCCATAGAGATTTAATCCTTCCTGTGCACTCTGGCAGATAACCACATCCCTCTCTTCCCAAGGAAAGGCTGCTGTGCATGGAAAATGGACAGGACACGTCTGACCTGCTTCAGCACTGCTGGAGGATCAGCTGCCAGGGGGCTGGGGGAGACACTGGGCAAAGAGGGGCTTGGGGAACCTCCTTGCACTCTATAGCTCCCTGAAAGGAGGCTGCAGTGAGGAAGGGGTTGGTCTCTTCTCCTTGCTATCAGGTAACAGAAGGAGAGGAAAGGGCCTGAAATTGTGCCAAGGGAGGGTTAGGTTGGAGATGAGGAAAATTTTCTTTGCTGCAGGAGTGGTCAGGGATTGGCACAGGCTGCCCGGGGAGGTGGAGGAGTCCCCATCCCCAGAGGTGTTCAAGAAACCTGTGGCCATGGCACCTGGGGGCATGGTTTGGTGGCCAGGGTGGTGTTAGGGTGAAGGTTGGACTCAATGACATTAGAGGTCCTCTCCAACAAAGGCAGTTCTGTGATTCTACCAAGATGGTTTAGGATGATGGCAAGAGCTCCAGGATACAACAAATCCCAGCCTCGAGCTTCCTGTCAGATCTCTCATGGTCAAGATTTTCCTTACATCAGGAAACCACAAGACTGCTCCCAGCTTGTCCTCCAGGGCTAACTCACTACTGCTGCCCAGGAGCTTGCCTCACACTGAGCTGATCCGCTGCTCGGGCTCAGCTTTGGCACGGAGTGCTGGGTGTGTGGTACCTGGGCTGCAGACATCCAGGTGAGCCCTCGAGGCTCAGTGAGGCACAGCTGCTCCGCACCCAGCCTTGCTGCCCACCTGCAAGGCGGCAGGAAGGCCGAGGGGAGCCTGGGCTGCAGCCCAAGGGACCGGCAGTGGGCAGAGCCTGGAGTGTGGCTCCCTCTCCAGGACACGGCTCCACAGCCAGGGACAGGGCTCAGCCCTGCTCCAGCCGCAGCCCCCACGCTGGTTCAGGCGACGATCCTGGCTTCACTCGGGCTTAGGAAGAGGATCCAGGCTGCAGTTTTGGTGTCAGTCACTGAGGAGAAAGCAAAAAGGCTTTAACCAAGCCCATGTGGGGCAAGGGTTGCAGTGAATGCAGCAGAGAGTCCCTGATACATGTGAGAGGTGGAGATCTGAAACCCAGCACCGTCTGGGAAGTCAATTGAATGTGCTTTCCATTTTGTACTGCTTCCCAGCACGCCGACGATGTCATCTTCTGGCTCGGGGGAAGGAGGCCTGGAAAGCAGTCAGAGATGCAGCAGGGCTCCAGGAACGGTGATGCTGCAAGGCCAGAGACCACAGAAACACAAAGAGCAACTTGCCACTTGCTGCCCAGCAGGAGCTGAGCTCTGCTCTCAGATATGCTGAGCACAGCACAGGCTTCAGGGCTCACAGCCCTGCACTGCTCCATTGCCTCCGTGGGCTTCCTCTGCCACATCCCACCTGGAAATGTTGACCAGGTGGCATCAAAGGATTCTGCACATCTGACCAAGATTTGCTTGACGGGAGCTGTGCTCATCCTCTGCCAACCTCCTTGCTTCCTGGGTACCTCAGACTCTGTGCCCAGGCTGCCTGAGCACGGCAGTATGGTAATTTAGGAGAGCCCAAGGCTTCCTACACAAACACTGCACAGCACGTGTGTGCTGGAGGCCAGCATCTCCTCCACCCTTCCTGCCACCTGCCAGTGGGCATCTAGTCAAGGCTGGGAGCAGCTGGTGCCCCACTGTGCCCTCAGATTTCATCTGGATGTTTTAAGCCTAAATGGCATCGAGAGTGCTAAACCCGAAGCCAAAGAGGGGATCAGTGTAAGGAAAGCTGTGCGCAGGTGGAACCTCCTGGGTGCCAGTTTGTGCCCATTGCCCCTTGTCCTGTCGCTGGGCGCCACTGACAAGAGCCTGACCCCATCCAGAGACCGACCTGGTACAGTCCTCGGACAAGAGGAACGGGGAGGGAACGACGGGGCCGCAACCGGCACCTCCCTGCCCTGCGGCCGGAGCATCCCGCGGGAGCGGGGCACATCCACCGGCGCGGGCGCTCCAGGCGGAGGCAGGCGGGCTCGGTGTGGCAGAGGCGGGCTCGGTGTGGCTGGCAGAGGCGGGCTCGGTGCTCGGTCACCGCCCGCCCCGTTCCGTTCCGCCCCGGAAGGCAGCGAGAGCTCGGCGCCGCCGCGATGCTGCAGCTGCGGGACGCGGAGGACGGCAGCGGCCCGTCCGGTAGCCCCGGAAGCCCCGGTGCGGCGGAGCTGCTGGTGCCGGGGGGGGGCGGGCAATCGCCGGAGCCGGTCCCGGTCCCGCAGAGGCTGCAGCCGCTCCGGGTCCGCACCGCCACCCGCGCCGGCCGCCTCCGGGAGTACTTCGTGTTCCGGGTACGGCCCCAGGAGGGATGGGAACGGCGCCGGGAGGGATGCGGACGGTCCCCTCCCGCGTAACCCTTTGCCTGCCTTTCTCCCCAGCCCGGTGCCATCGAACGAGCCGTCAGCGAGATCCGCGTCGTGGTGTCGCCGGCGGAGGACGGGGAGGTGCAGAGCGTTTGGCTGCTGGCGGAGTGAGTGCGGGGCCGGGAGCGGCCGTGCGGGCTCCAGGGTGGCCGTGGGACCCGCGGGGAGCTTTCGGCTGAATCTGTCCCACTCCAGCAGGGTGCAGAACCCGGCGGTGTGCGGGGACGCAGCTCAGGTGGAGCCTGCTGCTGGAGAAAGGGAGAATCGGTGCTGAGGGAGCAGCGATAGCAGGGCCAGGGCTTGTGCCGCTGTGCTGGGCACTGGTGAGACCCCATCTCAGATACCGAATTCGGTTTGGGGAGCCCTCACTACAAGGTACCAGGGCTGGTCAGGAGAAGGGCAACGAAGCTGGTGAGGGGTCTGGAGGTCTGGTGAGGAAGCAGCTGAAGGAGCTGGGGTTGGAGAAAAGGAGGCTGAGGGGAGACTTCTCCCTGCTCTCCACAAGTCCCTGAGAGGAGATGGTGTTGTCTCCCCAGGATTGACCACTGGAACAACGAGAAGGAGCGTCTGGTTCTCATCACAGACTGGTCCCTGCTGATCTGCAAATACAACTTCATCAGCCTGCAGTGCCAGCACGTGACCAGGATCTCCCTCAGTGCAGTTGACACCATCTCAGTAGGAGCCTTTGAGTTCCCACCCAAATCTCTCAACAAGTAAGTCCATACAGTGACACAGTGGAGCTGTCAACTGCTGCCACTGACCTGTGGAACAGTTTAGTTCTGCTTTGTGCCCATCTGACTTTGCAAACCATTTCTGGAGCGTCATTAGAGGCTCAGAGTAGGTGGGGGACCACTTAGGAGGTGAGTTAGAAGTGAACTGCTGAAAGATTTCAGGATGGGTAGATGTGGGAGCAGCTCAGCAGCAGGTCAGGCAGCGAGTGGCAGCATTGCTAGAAAGCAGTAAGTGTCAGGTCATAGCAGGCAGAGGCTGGCCCAGCTCAGGCCTGGTGTCCTGGGTGCCCACTGAGCTCAACCTTTTGCACTCACCTTCTAAGGCCATACCTTGGCATACTTCAGGGGCTGGACTCTTCTCTTACCATTCTAGAGGAAAAGTTGAGACTTGAAGTTCTCAGCAGGTCTGCTCCAGACAGGTTTGCAATGAAACTCAGCCCAAACACTCAAACTCTTCTCATCTCCATGCCCAGGAGAGAAGGCCTTGGCATCAGAGTCCAGTGGGACAAGCAGAGCCGTGGCTCCTTCCTCAACAGATGGAACCCTTGGTCCACCAACATCCCCTACGTCACCTTCACCGAGCACCCCATGGCAGATGCTGATGAGAAGATTGTCTCCCTCTGCCTGGTAAGGGCAGCAGCTCTCCTGGCCCAGAGGAGAGCTCACACCCTGGGCAGCACCTGGGTTGTCTGACAAGACTGAGAGGCAGAGCTCAGGGCTCTGAGCTGCACCTCCCTAGCCCCCAAACTGGCTTCCAGCTGTCGCTTTTTGCCAGCCACCCATAAATGCTTCCTACAGGAGCCATCAAAGGTGCAGCACCNCACAGTGCCCCAGGTGGGGTCTGACAAGCAGTGCCCCAAAGGACATGGATCTGGGGGCTCTCCCTACTCTGATGACCTGTCAGGCCGATGCCTGACTCTTCAGCTGAGGCTGACAGCTAATTAAACTTTAATTGCTCACTGCAGACCTTCACCTGGTTGCTCTCAGATGTTCCTGCAATATCTGCTTTCCCCTGAAGGTGTCCTTAAAAACAGACCTGCGGCAACTGGAGTGCAAGGAGCAGCAGTCAGAACTAAGCCCTATCAGTGCTCAGTCTTTGCCCATCCAGCCTAGATGTTTAAATTCTGTGCAAAAAGGGTATTAAAAAAAGTTGTTTAAAACTTTCCCTGCATCCCTGAGGTTCAGTACCAGGCAGTGAAGTTGACCATGGCACAGGAGCCCCCTGACAGCTACAGCTTTAGTGCTGACCCTTTACAATGCAGCAGCAGCTGCTCTGTACCTCCTGGTGCTTTAAAGCCACAGGCAAACATCCAGGTGGGTTTATTTTGTTTGTTTGTTTGTTTTCCAGCTGGAGAACTTCAAGACTCAGCTCATCCAAGCTGTGAAGAAAGCCCACAAGGAGCGGCCCCTGCCAGGCAGGGCCAGCGGTGTGCTGGTGCTGGAGTGTCCCCTGCTGATCGAGACCTACCTGGGGCTGATGTCCTTCATCAACAACGAGGCCAAGCTTGGTTACTCCATGACAAGAGGCAGAATTGGGTTTTAGACTCCCTGTCATTTTGTGTTCCCAAGGGAAAGGAGCTGCTGCTCTTCTCCCAGGCAGAACACAGTGGGGTGAAGGTTGGGGTGGTTGTGGAGCTGACGTTCACAGGAGGCCCTGCCTGCTGTGCTCAGGTGAATCTGGAGCAGACATAGGGCAGTGTCCTTGCTGTATTTTTTTATCTAACCTGCAGTTCTTACTGGTTCCTGTACAGGCAGCAGTGGTGTTCCCAGTTCCAATGGTCCTCCCTCTTCATTAAGTGCAATTGGTTCTTGCTCCAAACGCCCAGGACACAGCAGAACATTCCTGCCCCATCACAGCTGTGTCCCTGTCTGTGCTGTCCAGTCCTGTGTGTGCTTGGGATGGAGCTGCAGCACTCAAGGAGGTTTTGGTGTTCAATCCCAGTGAGCTTTGATTCATGCCTGTGACCAGCTGGGAAAGCTGGGCCATTCCTTAGCCTAGCAGCACAAGGTGGCAAAGCTGCACTGAGAGGGCTGCTTATGCACACTAAATATCTGTCAACTGAAGTAT
The DNA here is from genome assembly GCA_013399055.1 of Ramphastos sulfuratus. NCBI lineage: Eukaryota > Metazoa > Chordata > Aves > Piciformes > Ramphastidae > Ramphastos > Ramphastos sulfuratus. The sequence continues at coordinate 34,715 of WBNM01039207.1, read as the reverse complement.
CTCTTGAGTCTAAACTCCCTCAGTTCTTCTGTAGGTTCTCTTGCTGCAGCCTTAGAACAGACTCTCTGGAGACAATATTGCCAAAAGCCTCCCAGACACATCTGCCTTCAAGGCTCTTCATACACCTGAGGGGGAATTCTGCTCTGGTCTCTATCCTTAGAGCTCCTCCACTCTGGGGCAGCAGCAGTGCAGGCTTTGATCTGCCTCCATTACAGCCTTTAAGCATAGGATGCCAGACCTGGTTTAGATATTCTTGTGCTTACCCCTAGACCAGAACTGAACTTCAGCAGCAGCAGCTCCTCTAAACCCCCTCCTGAGGTTCCTCTGACAAGCTCCTCCCTCATGTCTGGAGACCTTCTCCGTCGTGCCTGACCTGTGCACACTGCAATGCTGGAAGCTGTGCTGCAGTGGGGCTTGGCAGCTTGCAGCAGAGCTGTGTTTGTGAAGCCTGTGTCAAGCTGAAGGCATGAAGCAAAGCCACAAGCTGCATGTGCCCCTCGATGCCCTCTAAGGTATTGATTTAATCTTCAGTAATCTTGCAGTAAAGTGAAATTCCAACTCCATCTGTTCTTGCTTCTTCATTTGGTGGAGGTTGAGGCTGTGAATAAAGTAGCAAAAGGAAGAACACCCAATAACTCCTACCCAAGGGGCTCCTTTCCCCCTGAAGCCTGCAGTGGCTACAGGGCAGAAAGAAAGGACAGGGCCAACTGCTCTCTCCTTGCTGAACCACCCAAACCATCACAGAATGGGTTGGGTTGGAAAGGACCTTCAAGATCATCCAGTTCCAACCCCCTGCCATGGGCAGGGACACCTCCCACTAGACCAAGCTACTCAAAGCCTCACCCAGTCTGGTCTTAAAACATCTTAGAGATTACACAGAAACAAGACTTGAGAAGGCAGAAGGTTTCTAGTTGAGTCACACAAAGTTTGTAGCTATCAAAATCTTTATTGGCCCTTAGAAAATGGAACCAGCTCTACATTATGTACAGGCTAGGAAAGGAGGCTCCACAGTGCACAGCTCAAGAGAAAGCTCAGCTGCAGCAGAGCTCAGGAGTTGTTGAAGCCCAGCCCTCACTCCTCACCATTCCACCCAAAGACCATCCCAGCACATCCCAAACTGGAGCCTGGGAACACTCCTTCCAATAAATAATTCATAAATACAAACCCTTCACCTTGGGCAGCAGGCCTGAGCCCCTCCCTCAGCTCCCAGGTGTGCAGGGGCAGCAGTTGCTACTTCACCTCTTCCCTTTCCAAGTAGCACACACAGAAGTTCTCCTTACTCAGCAGCACCAGGGAGTCTCCACTGGAATGCCAGGAGAGGGACACAATCTGGAAGTCAGCTGCAGAAAGGGGGCAGAGTCGGTCAGCAGCAGCTCTGGCTGCAGGGGCAGGCAGCTGTGGGTGCCACACAGAGGTGCTGTCAGCTGTGCACAGCAGATCCACCCTGCACACCTCCCCTGGCAGTTGTTTGCTGAGCACCCAAACCCATCACAGAGTCTTTATTTCAACCCCTGGCACACTGCACAGCTACAACTGCATGGAAATAAACTGAGAGGAACAGAAATCAGACTGGCAGGGGTTGGAAGGGACCTCTGGAGATCATCCAGGCCAACCCCCAGAGCAGTCAAGGGAGGTTCTTCTCCCTCTCTGCTCTGGATGTTGGCCTGGATGATCTCCAGAGGTCCCCTCTGCACAGGATTAAAGCAACAATCACATAGCTGCTGGCCCCTCTGCCCTGGCCTTCAGCTATGTGGCCATGTCTGCCTTGCCTCACCCTGAGCTCCTGCTTTCTGGGGACAGAAATCCCTACTTTTGGAAGCTCCAAGAACACCTCAGAGCTGTTTACATGATAATGCCCAGAAATGGAGAAACAGTTAGGGACTAAGCTGCTGCTGGTGGCTTGGAGAAGCTGCTGCTGCAGCCTTACCTTCCAGGGGGACCTGCACTGCCACACAGCCAGCTGGGGACCACAGGTAGACTTTGCTGTTCCCTGTGCAGACAGCCAGGCGAGGCTGGCAAGGGTCCCACTGGAAGGACTGGATGGGACACATCTGCTCCAGGACTGCAAACAGCTTCAGCTTCTGGATGTCCCAGATCCAGACAGCATTAGGGATGTTATCTGCCAGAGGAAGAAGAGGTGAAGACCTGAAGGATGAAGAGATCACTGTTTGGGGTCTTTCTTGGGAGTAGTTTGGGGTCCCATCTTGCTGGGCTGTGTTTGGGTCCTTTAGGGGCAGCAGGAACTTACCATTTTTGGATGCCAAGAAGTAGTTATCTGGGCTGAATGCCAACATCCCTATTCCCATTTTGGGGTTTGCCCTGTCAGCAGATGGTTTGACACAGTGTAAAGAGGCTGGCACTGGGGAGATGTCATCTGGAATGGGACAGGAGAGGAAGCACTTCACTGAGCAAAGCCTGGGTGGGCCAAGTGGGTAGGTTGGAACAGTTACAAACTCAGCTCTGGGGTGGCAGCAGCATGCTTTAGTCTCCTCCAAGATGCTCCAAGCAGTAAGTGTTTGGGGATGCTGTATTTAACCAGCAGGCTGCTGTCCCTGCCCTTCCACAAGGAAAGCAAGGCTGGAAATACCCAAGCAAGCCTGAAATTAAATCCACACCACACTGAGAAGCTTTGCAAGCAGCTCTAAGATTAAGATGTGGGTCCTGCTTTCCTTACTGAGAGCGGTCAGGCATTGGCACAGGCTGCCCAGGGAGGTGGTGGAGTCCCCATCTCTGGTGGTCAAGAAACCTGTGACCAGGGTGGTGCTGGGCTGAAGGTTGGACTGTAAGAGACCTCTGATGTCATCCAACCAAAATGATTCTGTAAAGTTCTTTCCAGTGAGGGTGGTGAGACACTGGCACAGGTTGCCCAGGGAGGTTGTGGCTGCTCCCTCCCTGGAGGTGCTCACGGCCAGGTTGGAGGAGGCCTTGAGCATCCTGGGCTGGTGGGAGGTGTCCCTGCCTATAGCAGGGGGTTGGAACTGGATGAGCGTTGAGGTCCCTGCTAACTAAACCATTCTATGATTCTCTGGCTCTATTTCCACACCAGCCACAGCTCTTCCCTGCAGCACTTCACTGCTCCTCACCCCCCTGACCTCAAGTCACCACAGTGTCCCCTCCCAGCAGGGTGCCTGCTACCCTGGGAGGTTCCCACTTCATTTGGGAGCACCCAGAGGATCCATCCCATGATCAAGCAGGCAGAGTTGACCTGCAGCATTTAGAGGAAGACTTTCCAAGGCAAAGTCCAGAGTGGAGTGACCTTTGGCTTACACTTGGTGTGTGTGCTGAGCAGGGAGCTGGGCAGCGCCCGCAGGGGTGCCAAGGAAAGCCTCTGTGCCTCTGCAGCTGGGCACTTCTCCACTTCTTTATACACCACCTGCAAGGAAACAGCAGCTCTGCAGGGGCTGCCAGAGCTGAGCACAGCCTGGCAGCAAGCGACACAAACGAGCTCAGCCTCCCCTCCTTCAGCAGAGCAGGAGAGGGGGCAGCAGGCAAAGCCCAGACTGAGACTGGAGAGGAGGAAGAAATTGTTGCCAGTGAGAGTGGGGAGACACTGGCACAGGTTGCCCAGGGAGGTTGTGGAGCACAGAATCACAGAATGTGATCAAGATCAAGATCACATTCTGTGATTCTGTGCTCCACAACCTCCCTGGAGGTGTTCAAAGCCAGGTTGGATGAGGCCTTGAGCATCCTGGGCTGGTGGGAGGTGTCCCTGCCCACGGCAGGGAGTTGGAGCTTGGGGGATGATCTTTAAGGTTCCTTCCAGCCCAACCCATTGCATGGATCTAGGACCTGGAAAGGAATTCCTCTACTTTTCTTACAGCCCCAAAATTTGAAGTGATTTCCTGAGCCCTGCTTCCACACCAGCACAGCAAAAGCAAGGTCTGCAGAGCAAGGTGTCTTTGCCAGCATCTTTCATGCACAAACAGCAGGCCAAAGGTGCTGCCTTCTGGGTCTGCACTCACAGCTTTGGTGCTCACAACAGCTGCTGGGTGCTCAAACTCTGTGATCTTCTTCCAAGTGACATGGTTCAGGATGCGCACCTGAGGGAGACAGCATCACAGGGCAGCACTGCTGGGACCAGGCTCTGCAAGGCTCTGAGGTGACCTTATTGTGGCCTTGCAGTATCTGAAGTGGGCTACAAGACAGCTGGGGAGGGACTTTTTAGGCTGTCAGGTAGTGATAGGACTGGGGGGAATGGAACAAAACTGAAAATGGGGAGAGTCAGACTGGATGGTAGGAAGAAGTTCTTCAGCATGAGGGTGGTGAGAGCCTGGCAGGGGTTGCCCAGGGAGGTGGTGGAAGCCTCATCCCTGGAGGTGTTTAAGGCCAGGCTGGATGAGGCTGTGGCCAGCCTGATCTAGTGTGAGGTGTCCCTACCCATGGCAGGGGGGTTGAAACTGGCTGATCCTTGTGGTCCCTTCCAACCCTGACTGATTCTGATTCTAAATGGTTTAGAGAAGAAAGCACAAAAAGCCTTTCCTCACCTTTTCATCATAGCTGCCAATGGCCAAGAACTGACTGCTGGGGCTCCAGGCCACGGATTTGATGCCCAGGGACCATTCGTAAGCACGATAGGTGGCAAGCAGCCTGCCATCCAGGGAGTACAGCAGCATCTTGTACTGCAACAGAGAGATTCTGATTCTGGAACAGGGAGGCTTACTCTTGACTCTGACAAAGTTGCCTTTTTTCCAAGCTAAATGACAAAGTTCCCAAGATTTGCTGGCACTGAAGCTTTGCACCGGCCTGAGATACACTTATAAGGATGCTCGGTGCCAATACAAGGATGAAAGAAAACAACTCAAGTTTTTGTTATGCTTAAGAGACCAAAAGTGAAGAGTGATTATCCTGGTTACTGCTTCACAGGTGGTGGCTCCAAGGCAACACTCAGCCTTGCCCTCATACCTCCAGACAGGCATCCCACGCTGCCAGCACGCAGCCGTTCGGAGCCCATTCGATGCCAGCCAGGTCCTGGGTTTCAGTGTCAAAGTGCTGCCCCAAAAGAGACAAACAACAACCCCAAGTGATGAGATCAATAAATGGTTTGAGGTCTGCTTCCTCATCTCCAGTCTGAATTTGCTCTCCTCAAGCTTCCATCCATTCTCCACCTCATCCTGGCACTGCCAGCCCTGGTCAAAAGTCCCTCCTCAGCTCTCCCATAGCCTCTTCAGGTACTGGAAGGCTGCTCTAAGGTCTCACTGCAGCCTTCTCTTCTCCAGGCTGAACAGCCCCAACTTTTGCATCCTATCAGCAGCTCTCCAGGCACACGCAGCACACGTTGGCCTCCTGAGCAGAGCCCTGCTGTGGGAGTCTGCCTGCAGGCCAAGGGAGCAGCCAGAGACTGCTAGAAGCAGATAACCAAAGTGCTGGAGTCTGGAGCCCTGTGCAGCACAGGCTGGCAGCCTACATNTGGATGAGGCCTTGAGCATCCTGGGCTGGTGGGAGGTGTCCCTGCCCATGGCAGGGAGTTGGAGCTTGGGGGATGATCTTTAAGGTTCCTTCCAGCCCAACCCATTGCATGGATCTAGGACCTGGAAAGGAATTCCTCTACTTTTCTTACAGCCCCAAAATTTGAAGTGATTTCCTGAGCCCTGCTTCCACACCAGCACAGCAAAAGCAAGGTCTGCAGAGCAAGGTGTCTTTGCCAGCATCTTTCATGCACAAACAGCAGGCCAAAGGTGCTGCCTTCTGGGTCTGCACTCACAGCTTTGGTGCTCACAACAGCTGCTGGGTGCTCAAACTCTGTGATCTTCTTCCAAGTGACATGGTTCAGGATGCGCACCTGAGGGAGACAGCATCACAGGGCAGCACTGCTGGGACCAGGCTCTGCAAGGCTCTGAGGTGACCTTATTGTGGCCTTGCAGTATCTGAAGTGGGCTACAAGACAGCTGGGGAGGGACTTTTTAGGCTGTCAGGTAGTGATAGGACTGGGGGGAATGGAACAAAACTGAAAATGGGGAGAGTCAGACTGGATGGTAGGAAGAAGTTCTTCAGCATGAGGGTGGTGAGAGCCTGGCAGGGGTTGCCCAGGGAGGTGGTGGAAGCCTCATCCCTGGAGGTGTTTAAGGCCAGGCTGGATGAGGCTGTGGCCAGCCTGATCTAGTGTGAGGTGTCCCTACCCATGGCAGGGGGGTTGAAACTGGCTGATCCTTGTGGTCCCTTCCAACCCTGACTGATTCTGATTCTAAATGGTTTAGAGAAGAAAGCACAAAAAGCCTTTCCTCACCTTTTCATCATAGCTGCCAATGGCCAAGAACTGACTGCTGGGGCTCCAGGCCACGGATTTGATGCCCAGGGACCATTCGTAAGCACGATAGGTGGCAAGCAGCCTGCCATCCAGGGAGTACAGCAGCATCTTGTACTGCAACAGAGAGATTCTGATTCTGGAACAGGGAGGCTTACTCTTGACTCTGACAAAGTTGCCTTTTTTCCAAGCTAAATGACAAAGTTCCCAAGATTTGCTGGCACTGAAGCTTTGCACCGGCCTGAGATACACTTATAAGGATGCTCGGTGCCAATACAAGGATGAAAGAAAACAACTCAAGTTTTTGTTATGCTTAAGAGACCAAAAGTGAAGAGTGATTATCCTGGTTACTGCTTCACAGGTGGTGGCTCCAAGGCAACACTCAGCCTTGCCCTCATACCTCCAGACAGGCATCCCACGCTGCCAGCACGCAGCCGTTCGGAGCCCATTCGATGCCAGCCAGGTCCTGGGTTTCAGTGTCAAAGTGCTGCCCCAAAAGAGACAAACAACAACCCCAAGTGATGAGATCAATAAATGGTTTGAGGTCTGCTTCCTCATCTCCAGTCTGAATTTGCTCTCCTCAAGCTTCCATCCATTCTCCACCTCATCCTGGCACTGCCAGCCCTGGTCAAAAGTCCCTCCTCAGCTCTCCCATAGCCTCTTCAGGTACTGGAAGGCTGCTCTAAGGTCTCACTGCAGCCTTCTCTTCTCCAGGCTGAACAGCCCCAACTTTTGCATCCTATCAGCAGCTCTCCAGGCACACGCAGCACACGTTGGCCTCCTGAGCAGAGCCCTGCTGTGGGAGTCTGCCTGCAGGCCAAGGGAGCAGCCAGAGACTGCTAGAAGCAGATAACCAAAGTGCTGGAGTCTGGAGCCCTGTGCAGCACAGGCTGGCAGCCTACATGGAGCTGTGGAAGGACACAGAGCTGTTGGACCAGGCCCAGAGGAGACCACAAAGGTGATCCAAGGGCTGGAGCAGCTCTGCTGTGAGGACTGGCTGAGGGAGCTGGGGGTGTGCAGGCTGCAGAGGAGAAGGCTCCAGGGGGACCTTAGAGCTGCCTGCCAGTGCCCGAAGGGATCCTGCAGGAAGGACTTTAGCTGAGGGTGTCTAGAGACAGGCCAAGGGGGAATGGTTTGAAGCTGAGGCAGAGCAGGGTTAGACTGGAGCTGAGGAAGGAGTTCTTCAGTAGGAGGCTGGGGAGACTCTGGAACAGGTTGCCCAGGGAGGCTGTGAGTGCCTCTTCCCTGGGGGTGTTCAAGGACAGGTTGGATGAGGCAACTTGGGCTGGTGGGAGGTGTCCCTGGGCATGGTGGGGAGGTTGGAGGAGATGAGCTCTGAGGTCCCCTCCCAGCTGAGGCGCTGTGGTCTCACCCTCAGCAGCTGCCAGTCGCTGCAGACGAAGAGGCTGATGCAGTCCCTGCAGTCCCTCCTCTCTGCCACTGCCACGTAGTGCCCGTCCCTGCTGAAGGCGATGCCTGCAACGGGAGACAGAGGGAGCAGAGCTGCTGAGCCCCCGGGGCAGGGCAGCTCCTCCCAGTTCAAAGCAGAAGCTCTCCACTGAATGCCCCCTGAACCAAGTGGACGCAGGGTGGCACTGCCAGCAGCTGTCACACTGCCAGGGCACCGTTTCCACAGACAGAGCTTGGCAGCTCCTGCAGAACTCGAGGGTGCTTCAGAAGCCACCTCTGGTGCCTCACAGTTGTCCTAAAGCTCACAGCTCCCTTGTGCTGCTGGCTGGGTTAGCTCTGCAAGCACTGGTGCTGCACAGCCTCACTCCTGCTGGAGATGCAACACAGAACTGTCCCTGTCACACGTGGGCTGTGAACAACACACAAGCCCCAGGCAGCAATCTGCTGACCGCAGCCATGTGGCTCAGCAGCTCCTGCCAGGAGCTTCCCTTCCAGATCTCCTCATGTATAAAAGATGACAAAAGCCACTTTGCATTAGTGTTTTCCAGCTGCAGTGCATGGCCCCAAGGACCCTTCAGAGGTGAACACCACAAAGATCTGCTGGGTCGATGCTTGGACTCCAGGATTCAGAAGGGTCCTAGAGTGGGCNCAGCACGCAGCCGTTCGGAGCCCATTCGATGCCAGCCAGGTCCTGGGTTTCAGTGTCAAAGTGCTGCCCCAAAAGAGACAAACAACAACCCCAAGTGATGAGATCAATAAATGGTTTGAGGTCTGCTTCCTCATCTCCAGTCTGAATTTGCTCTCCTCAAGCTTCCATCCATTCTCCACCTCATCCTGGCACTGCCAGCCCTGGTCAAAAGTCCCTCCTCAGCTCTCCCATAGCCTCTTCAGGTACTGGAAGGCTGCTCTAAGGTCTCACTGCAGCCTTCTCTTCTCCAGGCTGAACAGCCCCAACTTTTGCATCCTATCAGCAGCTCTCCAGGCACACGCAGCACACGTTGGCCTCCTGAGCAGAGCCCTGCTGTGGGAGTCTGCCTGCAGGCCAAGGGAGCAGCCAGAGACTGCTAGAAGCAGATAACCAAAGTGCTGGAGTCTGGAGCCCTGTGCAGCACAGGCTGGCAGCCTACATGGAGCTGTGGAAGGACACAGAGCTGTTGGACCAGGCCCAGAGGAGACCACAAAGGTGATCCAAGGGCTGGAGCAGCTCTGCTGTGAGGAC
>WBNM01039207.1:0-25706 GCA_013399055.1 Ramphastos sulfuratus | reverse complement strand
ACCGCAGCCATGTGGCTCAGCAGCTCCTGCCAGGAGCTTCCCTTCCAGATCTCCTCATGTATAAAAGATGACAAAAGCCACTTTGCATTAGTGTTTTCCAGCTGCAGTGCATGGCCCCAAGGACCCTTCAGAGGTGAACACCACAAAGATCTGCTGGGTCGATGCTTGGACTCCAGGATTCAGAAGGGTCCTAGAGTGGGCTGGAAGGGATCATTCAGTTCCAAGCCCCTGCCATGGGCAGGGACACCTCCCACCAGCCCAAGTTGCTCAAGATCTCATCCAACCTGGCCTTGAACACCTCCAGGGAGGTTGTGGAGCACAGAATCTTTGATCACATTCTTTGATTCTGTGCTCCACAACCTCCCTGGGCAGCCTGTGCCAGTCTCTCCCCACCCACACTGGCAACAGTTTCTTCCTCCTCTCCAGCCTCAATCTGCCCTCCTCAGGCTTAAAGCCAACCACAACAGTACTATGGCAACAACAGACACAAGACCAGATGCCACCCTTCATCCCCCCAAGGATCTGACAACCTCAGGGCACTGCAACAGGTGGCACCCAGAGGCTGATCTGCAAACCTGCACCCCGAGGCTGAGCAAAGCACTCAGCAGGGTGAGTGCCAGAGCCTGGGCTGGGCCATGTGTCCCCTCACTGCCCAGCAGAGTCACCTTCCCCCTCTGCCAGGCTAAAGCCAGCACTGCTGGGTCAGACTGTGCCACTTACCCTGCTGGCAAGCCTTGGGGTACTTGATGTAGGACACGGATTTGGTGCACAGGGACCAGACTGTGATCCGCAGCTGTCAGGGAGAGCAGGAAGCTTTGGTTAGCTTTGGAGACAAAAGACAAAGCCCTGAGCCTCCAGCAGCAGCACAGAAGGCATGGAGACACCTCCTGGGCTTGGCTGAACCTGGCAGCAAAAACACAGAGCCCTGAGAAGTGCCTGTGAGGAGCTCTCTGCCCTCAGCCCAAGGTTCCTCATTCCACATGGATGTCACAGGTACAGCCAGAACTGCAGAGGGGTCCACCTGGATACCAACCAGAAGAGCTCTGCAGTGGCACTGGAGTTATGGTTGCCAGCAGGATACAGCTACAAGATGTCCAAGGGACAGCACAGAGAAAACTTCCAGTTGGAAAAGCAGTTTGAGCTCAGATATGGAGGAGGGGTGAGCAGCTTCTGTATCCTGAAGGGGTGAGGCAGTGGTTAGGCTGACCACAAGCCAGCAAGGTGCCCTCATGGCCACGGGCACCCTGGGGGCATCAAGAAGAGTGTGGCCAGCAGGTCAAGGAAGATTCTCCTACCCAACCACTCTGCCTTGGTGAGGCCACATCTGGAGTTGTGGGTCCAGTTCTGGGTTCCCCAGTCCAAGGACAGGGAACTGCTGGAGAGGAGACAGCAGAGGGCTGTGAAGGTGCTGAGGGGCCTGGAGCAGCTCTGTGAGGAGCAAAGGCTGCAAGAGCTGAGCCTCTCCAATCACAGACTGGGCACCTCCCTGGGGGTACTGCTGGGGGCTTGTGCCCCCCTCCAGCAGCAGGGCTGCAGTGCAGGCAGGCAGCTGCAAAGTAAGGCAAGGTCACAGCCTGCACTCTGGAAGCTCTGGGTGCCAGCTGCAGATTATTCAATTAAAAACAAATCCTTGCTCCCCCCTAGCAACAGTATCCAGCCAGCTCTGACTGACCATGGGCATCTCAGCCTGCCCACTGCCAGCTGCAGGCACCGATGTTGGCAGTGGCTTTGGCTCCTGCTGTGTTTGCCTGCATTTTGCTGCCCCAAGGGAAGGGATGGTGGGAAAGATGAGGCTGCAATAAACCCCTCCAGGCACAGAGCTGCCTCCCTCTCCCCAGGCACAGAGACTGCTCCTCCCTCAGCAAAATCAGTTCTGATTCACAACAGACTTAAACTTCAGCACTGATCCAAGGGCTGCAGCAGCTCTGCTGTGAGGCCAGGGCTGTGCTGCTGCTCTGGCTGCAGCCAGCACACAGCTGGCTCTGGGCTGCCAGCGACCATGGCTGCTCATGGGGACTCTGTCACAAGCTGACAGCCCCCAGGCCTTCTCCTCTAGGCTGCTCTCAGCCACCCCTCACCCAGCCTGGATTTGTGCTTGGGACTGCCCTGACCCAGGTGATGAGAGACAGGAACAGGAAAAGCAGAGGGTGAAAAAAGGAAGCCAAATCTTTCNGCCTCCTCTGGACCCACTCCAACAGTTCCATATCCTTCCTGTGCTGGGGGCTCCAGAACTGCACACAGTGGTGTACACAATGTTGGAAGCTGAGGCATAGGAAGTTTCATTTAAACATGAGGAGGAATTTTTTTTCCTTATGAGAGTGACAGAGCACTGGAACAGGCTGCTCAGGGGGGTCGTGGAGTCTCCCTCTCTGGAGATATTCCAAACCCACCTGGATGTGTTCCTCTGTGATCTGGTCTAGGAGATTCTGCTCAGGCAGGGAGGTTGGACTGGATGAGCTTTGGAGGTCCCTTCCAGCCCCTGACATTGTGACTCTGTGACCCTGTTTTGCTCTTTGCTTTCTGAGACCCTGTGGGGATGGACAACTTCAGTCAGGGCAGGAGAACAGCTCCTGGCCCACGAGGCCTGCAGCAAGCACTCTGCTTGTTTTGAGAGGTGCCTTTTCTCTGGTGCAGATGCCTCTAAGTGGAGCTGTCAACCTCCAATCCCCCTGATAATAGTGTCTGAGAAGTTTTCAGCTGTTGTTTTGCAGGGGAAAACCAGCCCCAAAGCAGCAGCATTTTTCAAATAGCCTAAAAACAGCTGAGAAATAAAAAGTCTTTGGATGGTAACGTGAGCAAGAGCCTGCAGGGCTGGGTGCAGGACGCTGCCCCACTGCTGACAGCTCCAGGCAGGTGTGAGGCTGCTGATTTTCAGCAGATAAAAAACACTTTTAAACAACCTCACAGCTCAAATGACTGTCAACTTTTGTCCCAGACTTGACTGGGTCACAAGGCTCCTCACACAGCAGTGTCTGTCAGCAGTGGCTTTCAGAAGATTATTCAGAGCACATTCCTGGACAGGAAGCATTTTTCAAGCACTGTGACCATTTGCAGTTACCAAGGATTAGCTCCAAGATCCACACAAACACAAACTTCTCCTCTTTGCTGTTGCAGTCCAAGACTCCCCCAAGGCTTCAGTGCCCAACCTGGGACTAGAGAGACCACAAAGTGTGGAGTTTAGAAAGATCTGAGCTCCTAAAGAAGCACTCAAGAGCAGCAGTGCTGCTCCTCTTCAAGATGCTTACCCTTTAAGATGAGTAAGGAAATGGCTCAGGTTGGAAAGGACCTCAGAGCTCATCTCCTCCAACCTCCCCACCCTGGGCAGGGACATCTCTCAGCTAGACTCAGCTGCCCAAGGCCTCATCCAGCCTGGCCTTGGACATCCCCCAGGGAGGAGGCAGCCACAAGCAGCACTGCAGTGCTGGCCACAAGGAGAACCTGGACTGCCTGACTGGAAGGCAGCTGATGAAGCACTTCTCAGAGGCTCTGAGTGTGGATTGCTGGCAAGAGATTAGCAAAGCACCTCTGAGAGGAGCTCCTAGGAATAAGGAGTTACTGGTGTGGGGCACCACAGTGAGCTGAGGAATTCCCAGCAGCAGCAATCACTTGGTGCTCTTTGGAAATGCCAAGCTACCAAAGGCAGGCTGCAGTGGTGGGCAGGGAAGCCCTGAGCCCCCCCTCAAACAACTTCTGAAGTTGCTAACAGAGCTAACACAGCAACAGGAAGCCCCTGACACTTTGTGTCTGCAGCAGCACTCAGGCCTGTCCCAGCAGCCCATGGATTTAGCAGAGAGTAAACACAGCTCAGCCAGCAGCACAACCCAGGCAGCTGTCTGACAACAGCTAATTTAGCAGCCTGTTTACAGCAGGAGAGGAAACCTATCCCAAGGCAGATGCCAGCCTGGCAGAGGCTTAATGAAATCCTCTAAGGTCAAAGCAAGTTCTGTTGGGAGGCAATAAATACCTGCTGGGCCACCCCCACAGGTGCCACCAGAGCCTGGCTGGTAGCTGCCAGCACCCAGCCCTCAGGGGGCTTCCTGAGGAGCAGGAATGTTTGTAGTGACTGAAAGCTGAAGCTCTGGGCCGTTTTTTTGGGGTTTTTTTGTTGTTGTTTCCATCAGCATCAGGGTGATTCAGCCCTAAACTCACAGCATCATAGGATGGTTGGAAGGGACCTCCAAAGCTCATCCAGCCCAAGCCCCTACAGCCAGCAGGGACATCCTCCACTAGAGCAGGCTGTCCAGAGCCTTCTCCAGCCTCAATATCTCAGAGACTGGGCCCCAACCACCTCCCTGGGCAACCTACTGCAGTGTTCCAGCAGCCTCCTGGTGCAGAATTTGTTCCTCACATCCAATCTAAACCTGCTCTCATTTCAAACCATTCATCACTCCTCATAATCCCCTGCCTAAAGGGGAAAGGGAATGGGAAGAAGCTGCTGGACAGGCAGGAAATCTCCACCAAGTGGTTCTCTTAGAGGCATCTCAGACATCTGGGTGTAAAATAATCAAACCATCATGGAAGCATTGCCAGGATCTGGATCCAAATCTCATCTCAAAGGTCAGCGGAGACCAAACAGCTCCAGTTTTGGCAGTGCCACGCTTGCAATCCCACAGCCACTCCTCACTGCTTATGGTTTGGGGTTTGTTTGAACTCCAGACACCACAGCTGATCTCCAGAGTTGCTCTGATGAGTGCCAGTTACCCCCACACTGCTCTCAGCCCATTTTTACCTCCCAAGCCAGTCATCCATTTCCCACCATGTCCAGAAAAGCTGAAGACATTAATAAAAGAACTCACACCTAAANAGGTGTCCCTGCCTATAGCAGGGGGGATTAGAACTGGATGAGCTTTGAGTTCCCTTCCAGCCTAAACCATTCTATGATTCCAAACCGGATCAGAGCCGCGGGGAGAAGAGGGCTGCACCCACGTTCTTTAACCCCCACTGCAGCTTTAAGGGCTTTAGGTTATTTTAGGAGGCAAAGGGCAGACAGCAACATCTGCTGGCAGCAGGAGCAGTGATGACCTCACACTTACATGGAACTCGGTGGTGTTGAGAATGTGACGCCCATCCGGACTCCAACACGAGGCCACCAGCCCCGCCGACCCCTCGTCTATCTTACAGTGCCAGCCTGGCTGCTCCAGGGACCACACCTAGGGCAGAGAGGAGACCAAGGAGTGCAGCAAACAGCTCGGCAGAGCCTCTGCTGCGGCGGCAGCACCACTGCTGAGGGAAGGCTCCTCCTGTAGGCAAGCCCTGAAAGCCCCAAAGCCATGAAGGACTGGCGCTGGATCCCACTCCACAGGTAAGTCCTGCACCTCTGTCCCTTCACACAAACCATGAGCTGAGTGGTTGCTTTATTTCTGTGATAAAATATTCTGGACATCCAATGCTTTAAAGATCAAATCTGAGTCCATTTGGGAAGTTTGCATGGGTTTTTTTCTTACTGAAGGGAGAAACCACAGGATGGTTCCCAGCTTGGATTTGCTTCCACAAGTATTTTTGCCACCCTCAGCATGTTTGTTTCTTTGCAAATGGCTTTAAAAGTGGTTCTTTGTTCATGGCTTTGAAATTACTGGCAGGCTGGGATGTCCCCACACCACACAGTGCCAGTGACATCAGTGACTTCAGCAAAAGCCCTGTCTGAGAGCTGCCCCTCCCAGCACACAGCAGTGCCCAGCAGGGAGCGTGCCCTGGTTTTGTCCTCACCTGCACGATCCCACGCTTGTACATGGCACACAGGATGAAGAGGGAGTCTGATGACCACTCTATGTACTGGATCTGGTCCAGGCAGGTGTAGAGCTGGAGGATCTGGAGGCTGCTGGCATCCCGAACCACCAGTCGGTACTGGACACACGATGCCTGGGCAGGGGCAAAGGCAGTGCTGAGCTGGGGCAGCAGGCTGGCCCCGGGGCTGGCACTAAGCTTGGTGCTCTCGCTGGGTTTGCACGTCTCAGACTCAGGATTTTAACCGCGGAAGGGCTTGAGTTGTGCTGTGCTCTGCTCTGCTGCAAGCCACAGCACACCAGGAGAGGTGAGGTGAAAGCAAAGAATCCTCATTCACCGTATTGCTGCTGGGCAACCGATTCTACCTCAAAAAACGTTATTCTTTGTCTCATTCTTTGTCTTTGACGGTCGGACCAGATGATCTTTAAAAGCCCCTTCCAACCCAACCAGTCTGTGACTCCATAGCTATCATTTTACTTGATTAACCTTAACCAGCTTCCCATTACAACGATGCCTGATGGCTAAAGCCTCCCAGCAAGCAAGGCGGTCCACAGACACACTTGAGCGCAGCTCAATCGCTGCCTCTTCATTTCCCGGCTGTGAAGGTGGCAGCGCTGGGCAGGCTGCTGCTGACTCCATAGGGACGGCCCCGCGGCCCCGGTGCAGAGGCTGCCGATGGATGACGCTGCACCGACCGCACCGGGCTGGCTGCACTAGCTACCATAGCACGGAGATGCCATTCCCCCGTGGTCACTCGGCCTCCGCGATGCCGCTTGGCCCAACAATCCCCTCAGGCCGCGGTCGGCAGCGGTCCCGGTGCGGCGCGTCGCCCCCCAGCGCCTACTCACCAGGCATTTGCCGTCGGGAGAGAAGCGGCCGAGCAGGCCGGAGAGCTTAAATAGTTCCGAGAAGTTCATGGCAAGGCTCGGAGTGGGGGAACGGGAGCGCCGCCATTCAAACCCGCCCGCTCCGCTCCGCCCGCGGCCACCGGCGCGGCCCGCGGCGGAAATGGGCGGAAGGGGCGGGAGCGGGGCTGGCTGCGCGGCCAATGGGAGCGCGGAGGGGGCGGGAGCGGGGCTGGTTGCGCTGGCCAACGGGAGGAGCCGCCGCGGGGCACGCTGGGAGCAGCAGTTCGGCTGCTGCTGGCGGGCGGCGGCGGGAAGCGAGCGAGAAGCTGTCTGGCGGCCGTGATTGGTATGCAGATGAGGCGCTTAATGAGGCGCGGCGTGGGCCAGGCCTCCCCGCAGCCCCAGAGCTCCCCCATTGGACGCCGTTCCGCGGGCAGCGTCCCGCGCCTGAGTTCATTCCGGCTAATTACTGCTCCTGGCTAATTGCTGGCAGCAGGAGCGGTGTCCTGCAAGGCTCCCGGCGGCGGTGTGAGCGCACCGGCAGGCGCCGTGCTGATGGGGCTGAAGTGAATGAATAACGCTTGGAGGAGAAGGAGGGAAAACTAACCTAGGAGCAGGAGTTAGAGGGGGCCTAGCCTGGATCACCCCTCCCAGGGTACAAGTTCCCTCGGGACGCAGCCGGCTCGGAGCAGCCACCTGCCCTGGAGCAGAGGCACCGGCAAACAGTCATAGAATCATAGAATCAAGCAGGTCGGAAGAGACCTCCAAGCTCATCCAGCCCAACCTAGCACCCAGCCCTAGCCAGTCAACCAGACCATGGCACTAAGTGCCCCATCCAGGTTTTCTTGAACACCTTCAGGGACGACGACTCCGACACCTCCCTGGGCAGCCCATCCCAATGCCAATCACTCTCTCTGTCAAGAACTTCCTCCTAACATCCAGCCTGAACCTCCCCTGGCACAAGAGGAGACTGTGGGACTGTGATGGGACACCAGTGTCCTAAAACTGTGCAGCCTTTCAGACACCCAGCACCAAAGCCCTCTGGGTCACCTCCTGTTCAAGTGCTACCCAGCAGTGGGGGAGGGTACAGAGGTCCTACCTTTGGTCCTACCTTCTCATGCTCCTTGCATTCAAGGGTGAGCAGTGAGCCCCTTTGTGGGTGCAAGCCCAGCTCCTGTGCCCAGGGAGAGCTGTGCTCTGAGTGGGAGTCCCCTCCTCGTTTGGGGAATGCAATCACTGCCATCTGAAAAACAAACATTGGGATCCAAGCAAAGGTTCCAGTCTTGTTTTCATTCTGGCTTAGGCATTTAGGCCCCCAGGACCAGTTGTGGCATCTTGGTCGTGTGTAAGGGCTGGAAAATGCATCCACTCTGCCCATGGCAAAAGGACAGACTGTGACAGCTGCTCCACAGCCACCATCTGCCCTGGGAGCAACCCAGGGGTGCCTGTGGGCAGGGCACTGCTCAGTCTCTGAATGCAGGCAGGGGGCTGCAGGACTGATTGCACCATGAGGACACTGCTTGCCTGCCCCCGCCCCCCACCCCCAAGCTGCCAAGCACAGGCTGCAGGGCAGGCGAGCAGCAAAGCAGCAGGTGTTGGAAATGGCAGCCAGGAAGGAGGGCTGGCAGTGAGTCCATGCAGTAGGGTCTCATGACTGATGGGTTTTAACCAAAAATATCCATTCTTCATTTCAGCCCAGGCTTGATGGGGCCCTGAGCAGCCTGATCTAGTTGGAGATGTCCCTACTGACTGCAGTGGGGGTTGGAAAAGATGACCTTTGAGCATCTCTGTTGCAAGCTGATGCTTTCTGTGATTCTATGATCCATCCATTGCCACTCTAGGTGCCCCCTGATAAGATGTTCTGCCCATGGAGAGAAGCAGTGTGGTGGTCTTGCTGGTCTCCCAGGCAACCTGTTCCACCATCCTCACTGGGAAGAATTTCTTCCTAACCAGTCTCAATCTCCCAACCAGTCTCAGTCTCCCCTCTTCCATCTTCAATCCATTCCCTCTCATCCTGTC
The DNA here is from genome assembly GCA_013399055.1 of Ramphastos sulfuratus. Classification (NCBI taxonomy): domain Eukaryota; kingdom Metazoa; phylum Chordata; class Aves; order Piciformes; family Ramphastidae; genus Ramphastos; species Ramphastos sulfuratus. Next base: position 17,115 of record WBNM01039207.1, on the reverse strand, counting down.
ACTGCCAGACCTCCCCAGCTCTCCTGTAGCCCCCTTTAGGTACTGGAAGGCTGCTCTAAGGTCTCCCTGAAGCCTTCTGATCAAGCAGCAGATGAGCTGCTCACTGTGACCAACATGAACTCAAACCCAACCTCCTCTGGGGCTGCTCTACGCTGAGTGGCTGAGAGCAGCCAGGCAGAGAGAGACCTGGGGGTGCTGGTAGATGGTAGCTGAAGGTGAGGCAGCAGTGTGCCCAGGTGGGCAGGAGAGCCAATGGCATCCTGGCCTGGATCAGGAGCAGTGTGGCCAGCAGGACCAGGGAGGTTATTCTGCCCCTGTGCTCAGCACTGGTAAGGCCACACCTTGAGTGCTGTGTCCAGTTCTGGGCCCCTCAATTCAAGAGAGAGGTTGAGGTACTGCTAAGTGTCCAGAGAAGGGCAGCAAGGCTGGTGAGGGGCCTGGAGCACAGCCCTGTGAGGAGAGGCTGAGGGAGCTGGGGGTGTGCAGCCTGCAGAAGAGGAGGCTCAGGGCAGACCTCATTGCTCTCTGCAGCTACCTGAAGGGAGGTAATAGCCAGGTGGGGTTGGGCTCTTCTCCCAGGCAACCAGCAACAGAACAAGGGGACACAGTCTCAAGTTGTGCCAGGGGAGGTATAGACTGAATGTTAGGAGGAAGTTCTTGCCAGAGAGAGTGATTGGCATTGGAATGGGCTGCCCAGGAAGGTGGTGGAGCCACCGTCCCTGGAGGTGTTGAAGCAAAGCCTGGATGGGACACTTGCTGCCATGGTCTGGTTGACTGGCTAGGGCTGGGTGCTAGGTTGGGCTGGATGAGCTTGGAGGTCTCTTCTAACCTGGTTGGTTCTATGACTCTATGATTCTGTGGCTATGATTCTATGAGTGTCCTTCCCGTTGTGACTGACTCCTGCAACCCCCTCAAGGCACAGCTCTGCAGGGTGCCCACTGCTACCGGAGCCCCACAGACCAGCTTGCCCCGAGTCCCTTTGGCACTGGTGACCAGCTTAATTCCCTGACACGCTTGGCTGAGCATTCCCCACCCCCTTGCAACTGCCTCCTATTCCAGGAAGGAGCACAGGAGCTTTTGCCTCACTTTTCACATAGCTTTCAGCAGCTCCAATGTCATCGCCTAGGCGACCGGGACGCTACTTGGTTGTAGTGCAGTGAGTAACAGAGATCCTCAGCCCCAGGCCACTCCTGCCCACGGGAGACCTCCGGAGGGACCTGGAACACTTGGGGACACAGAGCAGGTAGGAGGAACAACCCCAGCAAAAGGAAAGCCCTTACTCTGTGTGTATGTGTGTGTGTGAGTGACCCAGCACGACCCTCTCCCCGGGGCTTGGTAACGCAGCTGGAAGATGATTTGTGTCCCTGTTGCTTTGTAGGCTTAGTGACACAATGGCAAAGCCCCTTGGAAAGTTTGCTCCCAAGTACCTTAAATCCGGAGTTAAAGCTCTTGTGGAGGTCAAACTGGCCAAGCCTTGAATGGGGAAAGCAGTGGTGGGGTTGGGGACCAGCAGGGTGCTGAGGCTGGCTCCTGCCACCAGCTCCTGAGACAGGGCTGGGGTTTGGCTGTTGGAGAGGGCAGCAGGGGCAGTTGGCTGGTTTAGCTTCTTGCTCCATCACGAGCTGCCTGCTGATGTCTGCCCATCAGAGAGGATTTCTGCTGCACCTGCCTCCTCCTCAGAAAGAAAAGACTTCATAGACTCCTGGACCCCAATGTGCTGCAGGAAAACTCCCCTGCTTTTGGTTGCAAAGCCTCATTTTGGAGGTGTGAGTTTAACCATCTGGGAGAACTGAGCAGTGGTGCTGGCACCTTGGGGTCTGTCAGCAGCCTGCAAACATTAATTTGTTTGCTGGGTGAGCTCAGAAGTTCTTCTTGTGCAGAGGAAGGGAGAGGAGAAGGTTTTATGCATTGATCTCCCTTTGAGGTGGCTGCAAGTTGTTGTCAGGCTCCCTTCTGGGCTGTCAGAGCAGCAGGACAGCCATGGAGGTGTCACTGCTGGCTGAAACATTGCAAGAGACCTTTCTCAGGGCCTCGGACTGGGGCTTAAAGTAATGCTGAGATCAAAGATGTTCCTCCTGGAGACTACAGCAAGTCAGCTGCTGGCCATCACTCTCAGCCTCCCTTACACCTGCAGCACTTCCTCACCTTCCTGGTATGGGTGAAAGGAGGAAGTTGGGTTTGTGATCATTCTAGGAACCTTTTGTGGTCAGAGCTCAGCCCCTGGGCTGCATGAAGCATGTCTGGATGCTGCAGGTTCTCCAGGCAGTTGTTCTCCCATCTGTGGGTGACTGTAGTGGACCTTGCTGTGTGGTTTTGTTTTTCTCGTGTCCCTGGAGCTGCTTCAGCTCAGCTGGGGCCTTTTGGAGCGAGCCAAAGGCATAGTGGTGGGGAAAGGACTGAGGCCCCTCCATTTTCATCCTCAGCTTTGGGAATTACTTCAGTGAGAGGGCTCCCAGAGCCCCCCCCCCAGCTCACTCCCACACCCCCAGATAGGTGGCAACCCCCAGCTCAGTGCTCAGTAGGCTGGGCTGAGCCCCAGCAGAAGTGAAGGTGCCAGGTGGCCTCTTTGCAGGCTTCCCCTCCACACTCCTGCCGGTTTTATTCCATGTGCAATTTCCCTGCAATGCCCTGACCAGCAACAGAGGGAAGCAGCAATCCAGGGAACAGGAGCAGGGGCAGAGCAGCTCTCCCGGGCAAAACCAAGCAGATCACATCAGCAGCTCCCAGCACCTAAGCCCCTGTTTCACCTCTCTGGACCTTTCTGCCTCCAGAAGGCTGCCATAAATGTGGTGCCCATCCTGCTGCAGGCTCCCTGGGCTCTCTGAGTGCCTACCACACCGGGCAGCCCCCTTGACCTCATCACCTCCCCGTTGAGCTGGGGCAGGAGGGATGGAGGACTCCTTGTGGAGCCCTTCCCTGGGTAAAGAGACCTTTTGCTTAGTAAGCAGGTTAGGGGCTCTGGGGGGAGTTAACTCCTCATGGTGGGGGCTTGGCTAGAGAACTCTTTCTGGCAGAAGCTGGGGTGATGGCTCAGGTCTTTGGTGCTGGGAAGCTGACACAGTTCTGGCAGAGCTGAAACAGTCTCCAAACAGACCAGTAGCAGAGAAGCTGAGCCTGGGCTGTGGCTGCTCTCCAGCTCCGGATCAGCCTCTGCTGAGGTACTTAGCCCTAGGTTAGCTGTCTCCCAGTGCCCTTTACATAGCCCATGGGCACAGGGAGCCTCTGGTAAGGCTTCTCCAGCAGTGTGGAATGAGTCCCTGGAGCTCTTCCTACTTCACCTTTAGTTTAGCTGTGCTACAGCCCCCACTGCTTCCTTCTTCTGTGGCTCACCATCAGAGCACCTTCCTGACCTCCCTTCTGCCGTGGCTCACTATCAGAGCAACTTCCTGATCTCCCTTCTCCCAGAGCTCACCATCAGAGCACCTTCCTGAGCTCCCTTCTCCCAGAGCTCACTATCAGAGCACCTTCCTGAGCTCCCTTCTCCCAGAGCTCACCATCAGAGCACCTTCCTGAGCTCCCTTCTCCCAGAGCTCACCATCAGAGCACCTTCCTGAGCTCCCTGAGCTCTCCTTGCGTCATGAGGCTCTAAGTGGCACCTCGGTTTAGAATAAATGGTGCTGCTATTGGCACTGCTACCAACCTGTGCCAGCCCTGCTTGCAGAGCCTTCCTGTCATCTGCCAGGCTGCCATTGCTGCTGCAGAGACGCCTGCCTGGACTGTGCAGAGCCCACTGCAGCAGGGGTGTGCTAACAGCCCCCCACAGCCCAGCAGCTCTTCCTGCTGCAGGGAGCTGCTGGCAGCTGCTGGCCTGGCTCTGCAAGCTCTGCTGAGGAACTTCTGCAACGCCCTGAACGCTGCTCAGAGTCCTCTCCTCTCGAGGAGTGCAGCAGCCACGTGGGCACAGCTGGTGTCACCCAGCAGGGCACAGGCTAGGGCGCTGCAGAGGTGCTGCCTGCAGCCCAGGGAAGGGCCTTCCTGAAGCTCCTTCCTGAAGGTGCCTCCGCGCCAGGGAAAGCAGCGTGGGAGCAGGGTAAGGCCACCAGCAGTCACCCACCGTGAATCCAGGCTCTGTCTCTTCTCAAAGCTGCTGCCTGGGTCCTTTCTTTTCTCTGCGTGGGACGAGGAGGGATGGGAGGATTCCAGGCCTTGCCTGCTGGCTGCTGTGTGATGAGAGCCGAGGGGAAGGAGCCTTCCTCCTCCCTCTGAAGAGTATCCATGAGTGCCGTGTCTGGCGGGGGTGGAAGGCAGTGTCTGGGATGAGCTGTCGGGGGACACCATCCTGCTTTCATTTTCACTCCTGGTCCCTGCAGCCACTGGGTCCCCAGGAGGCTCGAAGGGGCCTGGGTGCCCCCCTGCATCTCTCAGGTAGAAAGTGGCTGCCTCGTGCTGGGCAGAGCGAGCCCCAGGGCAGGAAGTTCTCAGGCTTTCACTATGAGATGTTGGTACCGAGCTGAAACGAGCTGCTGGCACTGCTGTGGGGAGCAGGAGCAGCCAGATGATACCTGGGAACCATCCATGGGCAGGGAGGTGGTGCTGCTGCTTCCAGGGAGAAGGTAAGTGAGGAGGAGGAGGAGGAGAGGCTGCCAGTGCAAGGAAGGCAGCGTGGGGCTCAAGATGGCTCCGTGAAATGTGCTGCTGCTGCTGCCGCTGGGCTTGCAGAGGTGCTGGGCACACAGTGGGAGCTCAGCTACACTGGAGCACCCCAAGGACATCTGGAATGGGAGCCCTGGGATCAGTGCTGAGCAGGATTGGGCTGGTATCCCACGCCCTGCTGCACTGGGGCCTGTGCCATCATCCCCAGCAACGCCATTCCCAGCAGTGCCATCCTGCAGGGAAGCTGCTGNGCCTGGGTCCTTTCTTTTCTCTGCGTGGGACGAGGAGGGATGGGAGGATTCCAGGCCTTGCCTGCTGGCTGCTGTGTGATGAGAGCCGAGGGGAAGGAGCCTTCCTCCTCCCTCTGAAGAGTATCCATGAGTGCCGTGTCTGGCGGGGGTGGAAGGCAGTGTCTGGGATGAGCTGTCGGGGGACACCATCCTGCTTTCATTTTCACTCCTGGTCCCTGCAGCCACTGGGTCCCCAGGAGGCTCGAAGGGGCCTGGGTGCCCCCCTGCATCTCTCAGGTAGAAAGTGGCTGCCTCGTGCTGGGCAGAGCGAGCCCCAGGGCAGGAAGTTCTCAGGCTTTCACTATGAGATGTTGGTACCGAGCTGAAACGAGCTGCTGGCACTGCTGTGGGGAGCAGGAGCAGCCAGATGATACCTGGGAACCATCCATGGGCAGGGAGGTGGTGCTGCTGCTTCCAGGGAGAAGGTAAGTGAGGAGGAGGAGGAGGAGAGGCTGCCAGTGCAAGGAAGGCAGCGTGGGGCTCAAGATGGCTCCGTGAAATGTGCTGCTGCTGCTGCCGCTGGGCTTGCAGAGGTGCTGGGCACACAGTGGGAGCTCAGCTACACTGGAGCACCCCAAGGACATCTGGAATGGGAGCCCTGGGATCAGTGCTGAGCAGGATTGGGCTGGTATCCCACGCCCTGCTGCACTGGGGCCTGTGCCATCATCCCCAGCAACGCCATTCCCAGCAGTGCCATCCTGCAGGGAAGCTGCTGGGGTTCCTCTGCTGTCTGCAGTGCTGCTCTGCAGGGAAGCTGCTCCCACACTGTCCTGTGCAAGCCTCTTTCTGGTGCAGGAGCTTCTGGGGCAGGCCAAGCTGGGTGTGTGTCCTTGCATATCAGCCCTGGCCTGCAGACTCCCCACCGTGTGCCCTCTGGGGCTATGGTCCCTGCTGTGCCACCAGGAATGAGGTGGGAAGCTCCTGCCCTTCGCTGGGCACTTTGGTGCTGTGAGATGGCATATGGCAATGATGACCTTGCTGTTTCTCTTTGTCCCCAGAGTGATTTACCCTTTGTCAGACTCCCCCTCCGTGAAGATGTCCCAGTCCTCTCCAGCTGATGAAGGCACAACCTTTGAGCACCTCTGGAGCACGCTGTAAGTGGTGCTTGGTCCTCCTGAGGCAGAGGTGCCCTTTGCCCTGCCAGCACGTGTCACTGCTCTGGCCCAAAGGGACACAACTTCCAGTTTTCTCATATATTCCTTTTCCACAGTGGGAATTCTGCTCCCAGCCTCTGATCTCTCTGCTCAGCCCATTTTTTGGCCAGAGCCCTCTGCCCTGGTGACCCTGGGCAGCTCAGAGGCTGTGGAGTGTGGACATGCTGGAAGCAGAGCCCCACAGACCTTGTCCCCCACTGTTTCTGGGACCTTTCTGCCAAACCTTGAGCTGGGCTGTGGTAGGGGATGCTGGCCCCAAGCCTGGTAGGATGTTTTCTTACTCCTGAGCTCAAAGGCTTGCTGGCTGCTTACTGAAATGGCTGTAGTCTGCACTTAGCCAGCTCCCAGGCACATCAAGACTTGGGGCAGCCTTCTGGCCTTTGAGGCTCAGGCTCGGCAAGCAGGCAAAAGGTCTGCACTTCAGCTCATCCTCTTCCTCCCTCTCACCTGAAGCCATCTCAAGGTGACAGCCCAGAGCAGCTGGGTGGATCTAACACTTCCCATCTCTGCCTGCTTCCCCCAGCTGGGCTGACACCTGAGCAGAGCTGCTCTGCCATCTGACAAAGGCAGAGGGAGAAGTCAGGAAGGGGTCAGGGCTCAAGGGAATGGGGAGCTGGTGGGGATGCAGGTGGTGGTGGGGAGCAGGCAGGATGACTGTGCTGTCACCTTCCCCACAGGGAGCCTGACAGCACCTACTTTGACCTGCCTGCACCCAGCCACATGGGCAGCAATGAGGCCTCCGACCGCACAGAGGTGACCATGGATGTCTTCCAGATGAGAAGCATGAACGACTCAGTCATGGTGAGTGTGCTCAGGCAGCTCCTCAGCTGACAGAGGAGCATCCAGAACAGGGAGAAGAAAGACATTTTGCATGCTGAAGGTGGGGAGAGCCTGGCCCAGGCTGTCCAGAGAGGTGGGAGATCTCCTATCCCCAGAACCATTGCAGGTCAGCTTGGACCTAGATCAAAATGTTCCTGCTCGTTGCAGTGGCTTAGAGCTGGACCAGATGAGCTCGAAAGGTCCCTGCCCACCCAGAGCAGCCTGTGACTGGCACACAGCAGCAGGGGCTCTGACAAGCTGCATGCCCACACAGGGGTGAGGAAAAGCTGCTCTGTACAAAAGCACTAAGGAGCAAAAGCTGTTTGTAAGCTGCTGGAAGGACTCTTTGCACTCACGGGGTCCAGCTCTGCTCCTTCCACAGCCCCTGAGTGTCTGTGCCCTTCGCTCCAAGAATCCCAGAAGGGTTTGAGTTGGAAGAGACCTTAAAGACCACCCAGTTCCAACCCCCTGCCATGGGCAGGGGACACCTTCCACCAGCCCAGGCTGCTGTGCTTCCATCCAAAACCAAAGCACAGTCAGCAGGTGACACATCCAGGCCACCTGTTCATGTGCCCTGCCCAGAGCAGGGTGTCCTCCCAGGAGCATCCCTGCAGCAGCTGCAGCAGCTCCAGCGTCTCCCTCCTGAAAGCTGCCGTTTCCCTCCACGCCAGCTTGCAGCCCCTCCCCCAGCTCCCTTTTCCCTCTCTTTTCTCTCCTTTCCCTCCCTTCCCGGCTTTTGTCTGCGGGCAGGAGGCTGGCAGAGGAAGCAGGTGCTAATTGGGGAGCTGCCCCTCGATGAGCTTTGCTGTCACCTCTCTTGTGCCTGAAGCTGAGCCTTGTGGAGCCTGGGGTGCTGGGCACGGGCAGGGCAGGGCCAGCTCCTGGGCCTGGGCTGCTCTCTCTGGCCATCTATCCCGATCTATCCCTATCTATCCCTGTCTCTCCACCCATCTACATATCCATCCATCCATCCATCCATCCATCCATCCATCCCTATCCATGGCCATTCATCCAGATATCTATCCATAGTTGTCCCTCAGGATGTCTCTCTGGCCACCTATTTCTATCTCTCCCTATCTTTCCTTGCCTATCCCTATCTCTCCCTGTCTCTCCATCTATCTGTGTCTGTCCACTGACACATCTCTCTATCCATCTCTCCTTATCTCTCCCTCTCTCCATGTCCACTGACACATCTCTCTATCCATCTCTCCTTATCTCTCCCTATCTCTCCCTCTCTCCATGTCCACTGACACATCTCTCTATCCATCTCTCCTTATCTCTCCCTATCTCTCCATCTATGTCCACTGACACATCTCTCTATCCATCTCTCCTTATCCCTCCCTATCTCTCCATCTATCTATGTATGTCCACTGATACATCTCTCTATCCATCTCTCCCTATCTCTCCCTCTCTCTCCTTGCCTCTCCCTATCTCTCCACACTCGTCCATCCACACCGCCCCACATCTCTCCATGCAGGCAGGGACTGTCCACACCTCCCAGCTGCGGAGCTGTCCCAGAGCCACCACAGGGTCTGGCTGCTGCCAGCACCCTCCCCTGGGCCTGCTGCTGGAGGCTGCTGGCCAGAAGGGCTCCCACCGCAGGCTGGCTGCTGCAGCTGGACCCCTGCTCTCCCTGCAGTGCGAGTGGTTGGTATCGCCCATGGCTGGGCAAGCTGGGGCCTGCCCTGAGCCGTGCTGCATAGTCATGAGGGACAGAGGGGGTGGGCCCCGTTTTGTTGTTGGATGCAGCCTGTTGACAGAACTCGGGGAGATGCAAAAAGCCAAAGAGGCAGCGGCGGGCGGCGGACAGGTGCCCGGCGCAGCATCCCCAGCGCTGCCTCCTGCCACCTGCCCTCCCTGCCCACCGCCCCTGCTGCCACCCCGACCCCATGCCTCCCGTGGTGGGACCCTTCCCAGCGCGCCGTGACCCCTGAGACGACTAAAATGCTGTACATCAGCGACCCGATGCAGCAGTACCCCACGGTAGGTGCCACTGCTTCCCCATGGCTTCGCCTTGCCGCTCGGCTCTGCACCCATCCTCTGCTGCTGGGCAGCAGCTGGGTGTGGGCTCTCCTCTGCCAGCTGAGCCTTCGTGCCTGATGCTGCACAAAATGTGCCAGGGGCTTCTCATAGTGCAGCCCTTCCCCGTCCCATGGCTGCTCCAGCCTCATCCTTGGGCCATGGATGCTGCAGCCTCGGTCGCTGTTTCTTGCTTTGCCTGCTGTGCTGCTTGCAGAGCTCAAGGGGTGATGGAAGGCTCTGGAGCACAGGGGTGCCAGGCTCCCTCACCTCTGGATGTGCAGGTGGGAGGGCTGTCAGCTGGAGCATCCTTCTGAGGTGCTCTGGGCATCACCAGCACCAGTTTGCAGTCCACTGGGGACCTCCTGAGCCAAGCTCTCAGTGTCTGCAGCAGCTCCTGGCAGGTTTTCCTCCCTGGGAGGGTAGAGCAGATGAGATGGAGCCTGTGCTGCAGGTGATTGCTTTTCAGCCCTGTTCTCAGGCACTGTTTTCTTGGTCAGAAGGGGCTTGTGGATGCTTTGTGGCACTTGGAAATGTTGGATGCATGGCACTTTGGGACATGGCTTGGTGGCCACAGTGGTGTTAGGTCAATGGGTGGACTCTGGTCTTAGAGGGCTTCTCCAACCCAAACCATTCTGTGATTCTCTGGGTGCTGTGGAGATGGAAAGGTGCAGTGCTGAGCTTCCCAACCAGAAATTCCCTCCTTCCTGTTTTTCTCAGTTGTGCTGGGACAAAGCAGGGATGTGCTGGGTTCCCTGGGAGGCACAGAGCTGTCCCTTGGGAGGTGGTGGCTGCTCTGCTTCTGGGTATTTGCCTTACTGCATGGATAAATGTGAGTGTGGGTGGCCAGGGGGCTGGTTACAGACACACACAGGAGCTGTGCTGGCTGCATTGACACACCCAGGCAAACCCCCAAACCTTCCCTTTCCCTCCTCAGGGAATGTTTCCAAAATGTAGTCAGTTTAAGAAACATTTTCCCCCCTGCACCTGTTTGGGGTTTCTCTGCCAATGGATTTGCAGAGCCCCAGCACTCAGGGTGCTGCCAGGAGATCCCAGCTCGGGGTGGCCAGCCCAGCTCACAGAGGTGATGCCTTGCATCTCACATCTCCCTGTGGGAAGAGGCTGTTGTTTTTCCCAAGACTCTGCATACAGGGGTTGGGATGCTTTTTACTGTGGGTCAGTCCCCATTTCCCTGCCTGTTGAGCTTCAGGCTTCAGCTGCTCCCCTCCTAGCTCTGGAGTCACACTGTCACCTGGAGATGACTTTTGTGGAGTCTTTTGTCACTTCTAAAAGCCACCTCAGCCCCAGCCCATCCTGCAGCTGCCAGGCTTGTGGCTCCCAGCAGCGGCTGCTGCTGGCTGCCCTGGCTGCAGCCTCTCTCCTGGGCACACAAGGAGGTGTGCAGGATAGCTCTGCAGACCACCTGGGTTGCTCCTCAAGCATCTACTCCTCACTCATTCCTAAATCAGGCATATGGCTGGGTCCTGGCCACGTGCAGCCTGTTTTCCAGGGTCCTTCTCTTACCCTAGGAGAGCAAAAGAGCTCAGTTGTGACAACCCTGGGCTGCAGATCAGCCCTGACAGGCAGCAATCCCCTTTCCCCTCACTGCTCTTTCCTTGCTCAATACCTCAGCTTGGCTCCCCAAAGGCAGCTGTGCCAATGCCACCTGCTACCAAGGCTGCCCTTCCCTGCAGGCCTCCCAGCAGCTGGGCAGTTCCCCAGCTGGCCAAGGGCTTTCCATGCACCCATTTTGCTGAAGCTTCTCCTAGCTTTTCCTCCAGGTGAAGCCTGGGACTGTGGAAGGCTCTGGCAGGGGTGGGTCGTCTTTGCCTGGGCTATTTATAGAGCAGCGAGGAGAAATAGAGGGGTTTGTGCACATATTTTAGGGGAGAACATGGCTGTATGTGTGAAAGCAAGCCAGGGCTTGTTCAGCATTCCTCCAGTTAGTCACAGGCTCTAACGACCTTGTGAGAGATGCAGACAAGAGGAGAACTTCCCTGGAGAAGGGTGATTGCCTCTAAACCATTGGAGATCGCAGCCGTTTGGGTGAGGTTGGGATCCCAAGTCAAAACACGTCTCTGATTCCTGAGCCGTGAGCTCTGCAGCCCTTTGGAGGAGCAGGCAGATGGCTGAGCCTGCTCCTGTCCCACAGCCACCTTCCAGCAGCTCCTGGTTTCCCAGCTGGTGCTGGTGGCCGGAGGGAAGGTCCCTGCTGAGGCACAGGGGAGGCTGGGGCTGGGCGATGTGGGGAGCGCAGGTGGATGGTCCCATTCTGCACTGCTTAGGGTGCTGAGTGACCATGAAACAGCCATGAGATGGCCACAGTGTGGTCACCAGTGCCAAGCCACCAGCAGCACCCACCTCTGGTGCTGGCAGAGTGCTGCTGGCTTGCAAAGGGCAGGAGAACAACCCTTGAGCAGCTTGGGAATGGCAGATTCTGGGGTAAACCCCAGCCTGCCTGCTTGGGGAAAGAGTTGTGTTGGGAACAGTCATGGTTGAGATTTCTGGGGGGTTAATATTAGTTTATTTCTCTACTGTGGAAAAAAAAATGGAGGGGGGGAGGTTGGTCTGATTTTGAGATGAAGGATGAAGGCTGCCCTAGCCTGTGGCTTTCGAGCAGGTCACTTTGCCCAGGCTGTGCATTCAGGTAGAAGAGCTGCCAGCTGGAAGTGCCTGGAATCATTCAGAATGAGCAAAAATAGTGTGAAAATTCAGGAGTTGGTTTCAGTCACCCAAATGGAACCAGAGCCAGCACAGGTGTCCATAGGTCCCTTTGCTCTGTGACCACCCTGCCCCGTGCTGCACCCCAGCCCCACGCTTTGGAGGTTTGAGGTTTCCCCCAAATTAGCCCTGCACCAACACAGGCTGCTGACAGCAGCCAGCCAGGCTGGGAAATTAATTCCACAAACCACCATTCAGAGCTGCCTCTTCTTGGGGAAACACTTCCAGAAGTTGGGGCGGGGGGGGGGGAGTGAATGGAAGTGGCTGGAGAAGGGTTTGGGTGTTCAGTGAGGTGGTGACAGAGGGCTGGTGGCCACTGCACGCTGGCGCTTTGTGCCAGGACATCTCCCCTAAGCCCTCCTCCACTGGAAGGGCCACCACTGAGCAGAACCCTGGGGACTTTAGGATGGGGCTGTCACTCCCTGTCCCGCAGTGGGACATGTCCCACACCTGGGAAACCCTGGGAAACCCCTGCCAGTCGCAGGGGGAGCGCTGGGCGAGCAGGAGCCGCAGGGCCGGCGGCAGGGCGCCGGCTGCCGAGCGCAGCGAGGGGACTGCTCCCATCGCCGGGACCTCAGCCCCTGCACAAGCGATGACCTGCTCGGCACCCCGAGAGACCCAGACCCGCTCTCCCGGCTGCTGTTCCCACATGCTGGCCCTTTAAGAAGGCTGTAACAGGACACCTGGAGCCCCGCAGAAGCGTGGCTGAGGTTTCCATGTCTCTAAACTGGCTGGTGTTTTCTTTTTTCCCTCCTCCCCTTTTCCCTTCCTCCAGTCCCAGTTCAATTTGTTGAACAGCAGCATGGATCAGAGCATCGGCAGCAGAGCAGCCTCTACCAGCCCCTACAGCTCCGAGCACACCTCCAATGTCCCCACGCATTCGCCCTACTCCCAGCCCAGCTCTACCTTCGACGCCATGTCCCCGGCCCCCGTCATCCCCTCCAACACCGACTACCCCGGGCCACACCACTTCGAGGTGACCTTCCAGCAATCCAGCACCGCCAAGTCGGCCACCTGGACAGTAAGTTGCACCTTCTTCTTGCCTCCCCCTCCGGAGATGCTTGCTGCTGCTGACTGGGTTTGGCTGGCTGCCTGTGAGCACCTCGATGTCTCAACGGGTGCTTGGCTGTGGGATGCAGAGGGAACATGTGGGGACCTGATGGGGACTTTTCCAGGTGGTCCTGGAGAGCAAAATGTGCAGGGAAATGTCAATGGTTGCTTTTCAGGGCTTTGCTGCTGAAGCAGAGTGGTTGGAATGTTATTTCTCTCAGGGCAGTTCCTAAACTGGGGGTAGATATCCCCAAAAATCAGAAAGCTGAAGTGTCCCGGGCAGGTGCCCGTTCCCGTGGTGCTCCCCAGCGTGTTTGCCAGCGACCGCTGGCAGTGGGAGAGCCTTTGGCTTGCCTCTGCTGGGGCTGTTCTCGTCTTCACCACAAATTCTTGACGATCACTCAGGATCCTTTCTCACCTCCACCAGAAGGCTCTCTGGATCTCTGGAACCCGGAGCGAAGAGGCAGGGGAGGTTGCACAGCTCAGAGGGGTCGCTGCACGGCATCGCGCCGGCCGCGGCAGCCTGCGGATGCAGCTTCGGTCCCCACCGATCTGACCCCGCACCGGCAGCGCAGCACAGGAGCCCTCTGCAGCTCAGCGACCCAGCAACGGGGCAGGGCATGCGAGGGCTGCTTTGTCCTTTGTGACAAACGGTTCCCAGCTCACAGCCTGGCTCCTGGCTGAGCGTGGCACTGTCTGCGTTTGTGGGAGCTGGTGGCACTCGTGGTGGCGTCGGAGCTTTTCTGAGGCGGCTCCTCCCGGGAGAACTGGAGCCAGGCAGGTCTCCTCCTCGGGGGGGAATATTAGCAGAGCAGAAGGGCTGGAACTAGAAAAAGGGCACAAGGTCCTCAGTTCACAGCCTGGCTCCTGGCTGAGCGTGGCACTGCCTCTGTTTTTAAGAGTAAGTGGCACTTGTGGTTGCTTTCGGAGTATTTTTGCCACAAGTTCCTCCGGGAGCACCTGGGAGAGCTGCTCAGCAGCACGCTGGAGCCAGGCAGGTTTGCTCCTCAGGGAAACATTAGCAGAGTGGAAAGGATGGGACCAAACAAGTGACATGAGGAGGCAGTGATGGAGTTTCCTGCAGGACTGGGGTTTGACAGCAGTGTGGAGCAGGCAGAGCAGAGCAGGAACGATGGATCAGCCTGAGGGGTGGTAATGACTTGGATTTTTGGAAGCTGATGGGTTTCACTGCCAAGAGTCCTCCTGTGTGGACAGAGAGCATCTAAGGATGCTTTGGTGCAGGCAGAGCCCAGGCTGTGGCTGGTTGGTGCTGCTCCACTTGCTGTGGACCATGGCACAGTGGCTGCAGGCAGGAAGGTCCAGGCTGTGGCCAGGTCTGTCTCCTGGGCAGGTGGAGTGAGCAGACCAACAGGGAGCTGATGCTTGTGAGCTTCATTGATGAGTTGAGTTGCTGTGGGGCTTGGACCAGCCCAGACTGTCCCAGCATCATCTGGTGCTCCTCTAGCTGTCCTGTCCCACCAAGAGCTGTGCTGACCAGGACAGGATTGCTTATGCCCAAGCCTTGGTGTTAAGGTTGAGCAGCCAGTGCCACACAGATGCTTTAGGAGCTCTCCTACCCTTGGAGAAGTAGCTGGACATGAGAGATGCCCAGTGAACATGCCATGGGCCATGCCAGCACCTGTAGAGGATACTCCAGCCAGGACTGGGAACTGAGGCTGCAAAAGGGACAGAGTGGAGGAGGTAAGACCAGCTTGGACACCTGGCAGGGCAGTCTCAGGGTGGGGTGTGAACCTCTGAGCCACACTGCTGAGGGCATTGCTCATCCCCAAAAGCAGGCTGGCTGCAGGAGTGGTGCCCACCAGCCCTGATTTCACTCTGCTGAAGCTGAGCCTTGTGGAGAACAGAGATGGGTCAGCAGCACCTCCCACCTTGGCGAGCATGGGGATTGTTTCAAGCTGTGCAGAGCACTGCCCTGGGTGCAGCCTGCTTGGCTGTGTCACTGCCGCTGGAGGAGCAGTCCTGCAGTGACTGCCAGCCTGCCTCCGTCTCCTCCTGGCTGGTGGCTGTCACAGTCACGCAGCTGCATGGTTTGTGCTGGCAGGTGGAGCTGCTGCCTTCCTCCTGCTCACTTTGAGCTCTGCATTGCCACTGCCACAGCTGCGGGTCTGTCCTGGTTCAGTGGGGACAGGAATCAGCAACCCCTAGTTTGGGGGCCAGTCAGTGGATGATGATCCCCACGCAGCGTGGTTCTCTGCAGCAGCTGGGAATGTGGATGTGGGAATCTGGATGCAGCAGCCAACAAGGGAGACCAGGAAAGCTGGCAGGAAATGCAGGTGCTTGGGAAGGAAAGCTAAAGGTGAGGTCAGCAGGGCTGGAGACAATGACATCTGATGGCTCAGAGGTGGTCCAGCCAAGGGCACCTCAGTTAACCACCTGGGTGTGCTGAAGGATGTGGGAGGTTTGATTCAGCTCTTGGAAAGAAGCAGCAGTAGGAGGCATCTCCTGCTTTACCCATGTCTGGGAAGCCTCACAGCTTGTCAGTGCTTTAGGATTAACCACACCAAATGATTTAGGCCAGGACCATGCCAGGCACTGACCAGGAGCCAGGCAGCATTTGGGGCAGCGAGGAGCCCTCTGTCCTTGGGAAGGCTCTGCTGGACCAGCAGCTCCAGAGGCATCCTGCAGTCTGGGGTTGGATCACGGAGAACTGGCCAAGGAGATGCTGACAGCTGGCACAGAGGCAATGCCAAACCAAACAGTTCAGTGCCAGCTGTCCTGTCAAACGAGCTGACATCACTCCTTGAGCAGGCACAAGGTTTGCTTGGTGGAAGAGTGCAGCCCTGTGGACTCCTGGACTTGGAGAGCTGCTCCTCTGGGAGGATAACCACGGTGGGGTCCCTTCTCCCATCCTTAGGAAAGGAGGCTCCCACCTAGCCCCTGGCTCCTGGCCAAGCACCCTTTGGAGACAGCTGTCTGCAGGGTGTGCTGCCTTGCTCTGCAGGGATGGAGCAGGAGAGCATCCCCTGGCTGGGGCATCAGGGATCACCCAGCCCACTGCTCCCCTGTCCACACCTCAAACCCTCTGTGACAAACCAGCAAAGGCTTGGGAGGGAGAAACAAAGATGAAAGGTTTGAACAGATGCCCTCTAGGGTGATAGCAGAGAGAGGTTCTGCATGAGAGGTCTCTGGGAGCAGGGGAGGGAGGGTGGCTGCTGGCACAGGAGATGGTTTCTGATAGCAGTCAGCTCTTTAATCTCACAGGAACACCCTAACGAGCTCCAGTGCTTGGAAGCTGAAGCCAGGCAAATGCAGGCTGGAACCAAGGTGGAAGTTTTTGAAGGGTGAGGATAATTAAGCCATAGGAACAATTTCCCAAGGAATGTGGTGGATTCTCCAACTCCTGAAGGATTCAAATGAGGAGCCTGCATATCTCGGGAGGCAGAGATAAGCTGTGCTGCAGGCAGGCATGGCTGGCTCCAGGCAGGGTGAGCAGGCAGGGGTCTTGGTGCAGCCAGAGCATCATCACCTCAAAATGCTGGATTTCTACCTCTAGGAAATGGGTGGATGGAGAAGGGCTAAAGACCTGGGACAAGGGTTTGGGTTACCAGAACCCAGTCTGTTCCTGCAGAGGGATGGTGACATCCCTGGAGCTGCTCAAGCAATGTGTGGCCATGGCACTGAGGATATGGCTTAGTGGCCGTGGTGGTGTTGGGTTGCTGATTAGACTCAATGACCTGAGAAGGCTTTTCCAACCCAAACAATTCCATGATTCCATGATTCTAACTCCCAGGTTGGGCTCTGAGCACCTTGCCACAATCTTGGAACCAAAGTGCCCACACTGGGCTGCAGGAAGCCCCTCAGGCTGCCACCTGAATCACTGCATGCCAGCTTGGAAGGGACCCCAAAGATCATCTGGTCCAACCTATGCATTTTTCATGCNTAAGGTCCCTTCCAACCTGTTCCACGAATCCGTGAATCTCACCAACAGAGAGCAAGAGGCCAGACGCTGCAAATAAGGTTTTTTCCCAGTAGGTTGGAAGCCCCCTCTCTGGCAGGCTGCTTGGACAGGGCTGGAGGAGGCCCAGGAGCTGTGATGCTGCAAGACAGGGCACGCCAGCAGCCTGCCTGCGTGTCGGGAGCCGGCAGTGCTCCGTGCTCCGCGGCGCTGCCCCAGCACGCCGGAGCCGCGGGCTGCTGGCGCTGCTCTCCCCGCAGCCCCTCGCCGGCCAGCTGGTAACGGGAGGATAATGAGGATTGTTCTCAGGTCCGGTCTGCAGCAGATCGCTGCCACTTCCCTTCCCCCCCCCCTCCAAGTGCTGCTGCAGGTGCCGGAGCCGGCGGAAGCGTTAATAGGGTCCTTGGCGTCCCGTGGCCCCGCTGCAAACAGCGTGGGGGCTGCAGCCCGCGGCGTGGGGCAGCTGCCCGAGCTTCTGAGCTGGGGGAGGTGGAAAACCTCTGAGCTAAGCAGATGTGGGGGCCAGTTTGGGAGGGACATGGAACTGCTTGAG
>WBNM01039206.1:15528-26417 GCA_013399055.1 Ramphastos sulfuratus | reverse complement strand
GCCTGCATAGGCAGTGTGACATTCTGTGCTAAGACTACACATTGCAAGACGTCTTGCCTATACCTGAAAACCCCTTGCCAAGACAGGAAATCCTGGATACACAGATTGTACAGAGATATCAGGACCAGGTCAGAGATTGTCTGTCTCCTTTCCCCACCAATCTGTGAAGCATGGGAAAAATCAGAAGTCTCAGCAGCTCACAAGACAGAATTCCCTGAAAGCGTTGGGTATTGTCTGAAGCTGTAGCTAGCCCCACAAATTGGCAGATACTGTGTGAGTAAATACTTAAAGCCTTTTGTAATTCACCAATTGCCTTCTGCCATAAGCAGAAAGGAGCTTCCTGAGTCCATCTAGTGGGCAAGCAGTGTATTGACCACAAGCAGTATATTGACCACAGGAACCTTCTCTTCCAGTTCAATTAGTGTGTTATTACCAGTATAAAGTTTCCACGACCGTGCGAAGAACTGATTATTATTAAAATTAGTGGTCGGGATGGTGAGAGTTCTTAATATTGAATATTAATTAACAATATTAATCTTTTAAAATAATATATTAATTAATTGCCCCTCCATAACATTCTGACCCTGTTCCGGCTAATGAAACAAGGCTAAAGCAACAAAACACATAGCTTCAAAGCAGATTTTTAAGGATACGGTGCCCAAGGAAAGACTTTTGCCTAATCAACTGCAATTTGAATATTAAAGTTGATGCCTTCCAATATGAAAATTAAACAAATGGAGTACATACTGAATATATATGACTATTACTCTCTGCCAGATCATGCTGAATAACACCTAAAAGGGGGAGACAGACAACATTAGGATATAAAAAACCACAAGAGACACACTTCTTTCTGCGAGGAAAGACTGTGGGTTTAGCAGAGAAAAAGACAGTGGAAAGGCTGTGCTCCATTTCTTCCACTCAAGACAGGGATGCCTTCTTGAAAAGAATTGTGCATTCAATATATAACAATGTTTGCTGCATTTCTATTAATATTATCTATTAGCACTATTGCAAATACTTGCATCTCAAATTTCCTGGACGTTACCTGGGATTTATTAACTTGAGCACAATCACTTGTAGTTAATGCATTTACCACCAGCAATCCTGAATCCGTTTTATCTGTCACTTAATAAATTAAACCTATCTATTATTTTAACTTCCTGAACCTGTGTCAGTGCAAGCCCTTATTGAGGCACTGGAAAGAAGACAAACATTAATTTTGCTGAAGAGTTTCAGCAAGAGTCCTGGTGTTCTGAGACAGCAGATGTTGAGAATGTGACAAATGGTAACAAACCCCCTAATTATTTCACTGTCAGTTCATATTCCCACTAAAAAAGAGATTAAACAATTACAGGCTATATCATAATGTGTAAACAAGAAGTCTGAATTCAGTGTAATTATACACTAAGCTGTGTGGTACAGCTGACATGCTGGAGGGAAGGGATGCCATCCAGAGGGACCTTGACAGGCTGGACAGATGGGTCCAAGCCAACCTCATGAAGTTCAACAAGACCAACTACGAGGTCATGCATTTGGGTCGAGGCAATGCCAAGCACCAATATAGGCTGGGCAGTGACTGGCTTGAGAGCAACCCTAAGGAGAGGGCTGGTGGACAAGCAGCTCAATATGAGCTGTCAGTGTACTCTTGCAGCCCAGAAAGCCAACCAGATCCTGGGCTGTATCAAGAGGCCAGCAGGGCAAGGGAAGAGATCCTCCTCCTCTGCTCTGCACTAGTGAGACCTAGCCTGGAGTACTGTGCCCAGTTCTAGAGGCCCTGTTACAAGAGGGATATGATTGTGCTGGAACATGTCCATAGAAGGGCCACAAGGATGATCAGAGGGCTGGAGCTCCCACCCTATGAGGAGAGACTGAGGGAGTTGGGACTGCTCAGTCTGGAGAGGAGAAGGCTCTGAGGTGACCTTATTGTGAGCTTTCAGTATCTTAAGGGGGCCTACAAGAAAGATAAGGAGGGACTTTTTAGGATGTCAGGTAGTGATAGGACTAGGGGGAATGGAACAAAGCCAGAAATGGGTAGATTCAGATTGGATGTTAGGAATAAGTTCTTCACCATGAGGGTGGTGAGACCCTGGAATGGGTTGCCGAGGGAGGTGGTTGAAGTTCCATCCCTGAAGGTGTTTAAGGCCTGGCTGAATGAGGCTCTACACAGCCTGATCTAGTGTGACATGTCCCTGCCCATGGCAGGGGGGTTGGAACTAGATGAACCTTGTGGTCCCTTCCAACCTTGACTGATTCTATGATTCTATGAAAGTTAATTCAAGCTTTTTCTATTTAACTACTTACATTTTTACTGTAGTTTTCTAATTGATAAATAATGGTAGATAAATTTGATTTTTATAGGTAAATTGAGAAAGTAAGAGAGAGAAAAAGGCACAAGTAAGAAAAAAATACTACCACTTTGGTTTGCTTGGAAAATGATTTGGTGAGCAATACTACAATCCTATATAACCTGATGCAGCATCTTAAAAGAAACAAGGTATTTTCCATTATTTGTACAATTCTTAGCACTGAAAAAATATATCTATATATACTGCAGCCTAGGCAACTCACTCATGTTATAATCCAGGTTGCTGCTACCAGCAGAATGAACTCTCAGAACTTACAGCTTTGCCACCTGATATGAAAATATCTTTATAAATAAAATCCATTCCCAATTGTACCCTCAGCTCACAAACATATTTTCTTTCCTCATAAGCCTGTCAATATAAGTTATTTGGTGGAACAATTTATCTGAGCTGAAAACAGACTTACCTTCCAGTTGAAAACAACATTTCTTTCCCAAACTATTTATCTGAATTAGAGTTTGAATTTGTGACTGTCACGGTAAGCTGATAACGGTACACCGATGTATATTATGCAGTTTTAAATAAATGTGTCTTTGTTTAGTATCTGCTTCTGGGAGTTGCAGCAGCACTTCTGTTTGCTTTTCAGTTGATTAGTTTCAGATTTTCCAGGATCTTTCCATTCTTAGTCTTAGTTACACTTTCTTAGGTAGGAGCTCTCAGCAATTCTGTTTACTCTATTAATTATGATTAGAGTAACCTTATCTTTGTATGGTTATATTCAGACATATTTCTGCATCTTGCTTTGTAAAAACAAGAATCTGCAAGCATGGATATTAACAGGAGGCTGAAGATTGACAAGTGGTAGGAATAAATTTAATCTCGTTTTTAAATCTATGAGGACTCACTAAATTATATAATTACATGCTAAAGACTATTCCAAGATAAGAAGTTGAAGACTATTCCAAGGTTAGATGTTGACTCTGATAAGCAGTTCTATAGAGCAGGACATGATAGTACTAGTGGGCCATGAGCTAGCAATGGGCTCTTGTGACCAAGAAGGCCAGTGTTATCCTGGGATGCATTAAGAGCGTGACCAGAAGGTCGAAGAAGGTTACCCCTCCCCCTTTATTCTGCCCCGGTGTGGCCACATTTGCAGTACTATGTCCAGTTCTAGACTCCCCAGTTCATAGAATTATAGAATGGTAAGGTTGGAAGGGATCTCAAGGATCATCTAGTTCCAACCCCCTGCCATAGGCAGAGATACCTCCCACTAGCACAGGTTACTCAAGGCCTTGTCCATCCAGTTCAAGAGAAACAAGGAAATACTGAAGAGACTCCAGCTGAGGGCTCTGAAAATTACTTGATTACTGAAGAATCTCTCATATGACTAGAGGCTGAGAGGCTTGGGTTTCTTTAGCATAGAGAAGAGGAAGTGTGTGGAGTCTCTCCTGTAGTTCCAGCAAATATTGTTGGATGATAAGGGAAGAGTTAAAGATGATACAGTTCCAATTCCAAGAACTTCAGGACACATTTCTTCCCCTTAAAAGCTTAATCTTCCTATAGTTCTAAAGGTAGACAGACCTCTCATTTGATTGGACTCAGTGAAAAGTGAAGAATGTCTCAGATACTCAGACATACAGCAGACAAGTTTCTGAATTTCTGTAAAACATTGACTAATTAAAAATCTCTTTCAGATATGCTGTTAAATATTTACTTAAAAATGGTTTGTTTTCATATGCTAGGACTGACAAAGAACTGAATCACCACAACCAGCTCTTTATAATTTTGTTTTTACAAATAGTTTATTTTCTAGGATTTCATATTTTCACTCAAAATGGCATGAAGCAATGTACCCAGTTCACTTCTTTTCCATTTATTCTAGGGCTGAATGTTTGAAAGGTACCTACTGAGAAGGAAAAATGGTAAAGATTATAGTCAAGAAGGGCATTGCCTGAAGTGTTAAGAAAATATCAGATTATAACACATTTCTCATTCAAAGGCCACTAGTGGTGACTTCTTAAGTATGGAAATAAGGCCCTACAGCATCATTTCACGTTACTTTTCTTTAGAAAGAATAATATGAGAGCAGATGTCAAAGAATACTGATTAACATGTAGTTCCTTTTTTTTTCCCCTATATACAAGAGGGAACTGCAAATAATGACTTCATTGATTTTTTTTTCATAATAAAAAAATCCCAAAAAAACAAAACAAACCACACTAAAGTTCAAAGTACCTATATTAGTAGATGGATTACATGGTTATAGTTGACAGCAGTGAAAGCACAGCTATATTGTATCAGGCATATCAAGTACTCGACAGAACTCAACAGGTGTACTCTGCTAGTATATATTGCCTAAACTCAAATGTTTGAAAAAGAACTTTGTACCTTCATACAACTGTTTGTGAATGAACCATTAGTACCCTTGCTGTGTATCCTTCTTCTCAGGAGTCATCCATCAAACAAGAAGCTAGGTCTATGTGAAAAAAAAAAAGACGAGCAGCAACCACAAGAGCAACAACTTAATCTACAAAAAGAAGAATTACATTTTAAACACTTTTGAGAGAAAATCTTTATTTAAAATACTGAAGAGAATTCTTGCATAAAGGAAAATATTAATAACTTCTGCTACAATATACACTGACCTCATTACACTTGTGCCATCTATACTAATGTGTCATTTGTCTCCTACCTGCTTAGAGTTAGGCTTTGATCCTGGAAAAGCAACTTAGAGAAAAGAACTCTTCCAGACCTCTATAGAAATGTTTCTGTGCATGTTCTCAAAGCAATTTGGACAATTAAAGGAACCAGCAGATCAACAATACTGAGAAAATTTAATTGGTGGTGTTTTTTTTAAATTGGTATCTCTTAGTTAAGTTAAAACTGTAGTATAAAATTATTTGATTCAAGTATGAATCTGTACTACGAACCTCAGATACGAAACAAATTGTTCAAAATGCAATCTAATTTATATATATGTGTTAACATCTAAGTTTTCATCTTTCCTCTGAATCCCTAAGATACAGTAATTTAGAAAATTATTTTGACATGAAAGTTGGAACAACTTCATGATTTTTTTCATACTAAAAAAGAGATCATTGCAAGGAGTACAGGAAAAATCTTGTTATCAATAAAAAAATCCTCCTGTCTTCACTGAAGCTGCCTTTTTACTTTATGCCACTGTTTCTTGTAAGCCACATCTAGGTGGGAAAAGATCATCAACAAACAAATGAAAAAATTAACTCATAATTACACATGATGGATATAGATGGATTTCTCTACTGCACAACATGAGCACACCTACTGAGCCACCACCTGCACACAACCTCTTCATTCTAAGTAGAGATCAAGTAGTTTTGCAGCAGAGTTCTCTTCAGCTGGTGCAGTTAAAGGATTTGCTAATCCTCACCAAACTGTGGAGAAGTTAACAAGACCAGGAAAATTTACGATGAAAAATTTCACCTGCAAAGAAAATTAGTTAATTTCTGTAGCTGAATATTAAAAAGTGCAGTGAAATTCCTTGTATGTAGTGTTCTCATTAGGCACTCTCTACCTGGAGTTTTCCAAGAATGTATGTAGTGTCTTTCACGTCTGTAGGGACACTTTGGCAGGCAGCCATTCCTTACCTGTCTTTTGATCACTTTTGGAAGCCAATTTCATCACATGGTATCAACACTGGGAATCCAGTCCAGATGAATAAGAATGTCTTTACCATTCTGGACTTGAGTCTTGCCCATATTGCTTGAACTTGGAAGTAATAACATTTACAACACTTCATTATAGAGACCTTCATTTTATGCAGAGGCTGCCAAAGTCAATGAGAATATTTTCATGAATTTCATTGGAGTTGTGCTGATTCATAGGAGAAGTAATTCCAACTATGTGTACAGCTGGGGCTTTCCCTGCCACTGACTTCTCTTTTTTGATATCACTTATAGTTTGGATGTCTCACTACTCATTTATGTCTTTGCATTTATACTCCATTCTTGGATATTTGTTCCTTATTTGATTCCCACTTCTATGTGCCTGTACCCCAGTCCCTAAAGAGTTGTCCCCAAGTCTTAGAGCCAAATTCCTTCTCTTCTAATCCCTGCCACTATCTTCCCAAACCTCCAGGTTACTCCAGGTTTCTACTTACAGCTCACAGTCTTCCTGCAGTACATAATTCCTTGGACTTCTCCTGTTGAGGCAAACTGTATTGTCTCTGTCCTGTTAAAGTCTTTTATTTCAGCTTTGCAAACGAGGCTGTGATTATACAATTATTTTGCTTTGTAACATACATAAATACACAGAATTGTAATGGTGTTATTCACTACTTTAGTTGGTGGCAAAGGAGTCTCATAGCATTACATTAAAAGGTGTTTTTGCAACTCTCTAACATTTTGTCCTGTGGGATTACTTTATTCATTTCTATAGAATATCTTTATTTGAAATGCTGGCAAAATCCTCAAAAAAGTTAGATATATTCTGGGGTTTTTTTAAAGAAGAAAAAAAAAAAGAGAGAGAGCTATAAAGGCAGCTTTCTGGTACTAAATTTATTTCCTGGCTGTTATGCAAGCATGAAAGTAGCAGAAACATGCCTGAGGCTGATGGGACAATGTAGCAGTATTATGTTTCTTTGAACCACAAACTTTTGCCTCCCATGGGTCTCACTCAGTGTGGTTCAAGAGACTGGTTCAAGAGAGAATGGACCTGATCAGTCTGTTGAAAGAATATGGAAGCTGTTTTTTTTTCCAAAATGCAAAAAGACTTGCTTTTTCTAACTACAAGCTCTAAATTTTCCTCATGTTGCTTTTAGATTTAATTCTTCTGTGAAATTCATTCACATAAATACTGCAATAACAACTGCAGAATGCATCCAACCGTATCCCACTATCTTCTTGTGTTAGTAGTTGACCTGTTTCCAGAACAGAGTATACTTTTGTTTTGGAAAAGCATAGTTTACACTCTGCAACTGTATTACTCTCTGAGTAATGCATCTGAATATTGTGTCTAAATTGTAACACTGCACTATGTCTCTACATTTCCTGGTGTATTGTGATGGAGATGTATACAGACTACTGCAGGACATTTTTTTTTTTAAACTATAACTAAAATTAATATATCAGTAGAATAGAATAAAATAGAAACAGAGATATTTCTAAATCCTATTTCAAAGGATTTGTGAGGTGTAACATGAGAAGCTCTGTAAATCATAGAATCATAGAATCATAGAATGGTAAGGTTGGAAGGAGACCTCAAGGATCATCTAGTTCCAACCCCCTGCCACAGGCAGGGACACCTCCCACTGGGACAGGTTACTCAAGGCCTCATCCAACCTGGCCTTGAACACATTCAGGGAGGGAGCAGCCACAACCTCCCTGGGCAACCTGTGCCAGTGCCTCACCACCCTCACTGGAAAGAACTTCCTCCTGACATCCAGTCTAAATCTTCCCTCTGTCAGTTTAAAACCCATTNATCCCTGCCCTCTAGCAAGTCAACTGTGCTACACAGCTTGGTGTCATCTGCAAACTTGCTGAGGCTGCACTCGATTCCTCTGTCCATGTCACTGACAAAGATGTTAAACAGCACTGGTCCCAGCACTGACCCCTGAGGGATGCCACTTGTCACTGGTCTCCAGGTGGACATTGTGCCCTTGATCACCACTCTCTGCATGCAATCATCCAGCCAATTCCTTATCCAGCGAGTGGTCCACCCATCAAGTCCATGTTTTTCCAGCTTGGTGACCAGGATGTCATGTGGGACAGAGTCAAGTCACTATAAGTCCTTAAACTTCATAATTAGAACAGAACAAAAAGCTGTGTCAGTCATCCTGTCAATAATTCATCTTCAGCTAGATGTGGCAAGGAATCAACCTGCACGGAAAGTTTCTGAACAAGGTTACATAATATGTTATCTAGAAGATGAGGGCAAGCCCTGTGACTGTCAGGAAAAAGAAGCAGACCTAAGCTTGGAGTCTAGCAGGAAATATGTAAGTAGCTTTTATTTCCATAACAAGGTGAATTGGAAAATAAACCATGGGAAAACTCTGGTTGTGAACCTGTGCACACTAATTTCTTTGAACTGCAGATTTCATTTATGCTGCTTTATTACTTTAACAGGCAAACTACCTTTGGAATCAGCACTGAGGTAGAAGTAGGACTTAAATGCTGTTTCACTTTTGGAGTGTTTTTCCTCCACCTTTTCAACTTAGTCTTCCTCAGAGTAAGACAAAAGAAAATGTTCCATAGAAGTTTAAGCTATATTTCTTTCCAAATATTTCATCATCTGGTCTTCAGTTTTAGAAGTAAGCTAACAGATACAAAATATGATTTATTATCCCACTCAATTTTCAGTAAGACTTTTACTGAATATGATGGTATGTCACTTATTCTTCTTCACTTGCTTATTGCCAAAGCAACTTGTAGCTTACAAAATTCCGCACATGTCAGCACAGATTTCTTGTTGCATTAAGCCACTTTGCTCTTGGCTTTGGAAGCAGTGTGAAGGTGGCATAAGTGATATATCCTAGGCAGGACAACTCTCTGGAAATATAGTAGCAGAGTTCTCTCTGCCTAGACCAGATGTGTTTTACAGACAACAGCACAATACAGGTGTTCTCATGATTTTTAAACCTAAATCTTTTTGCTTAAGACAGTGAAACTAACTTACACAGTGTAGTGGAGGAGTAATTAATTAACGTGAGATGATATTTTCAAAATTGAATATTGTTTATTAATATTCAATATTCAGAACTCTCGCCACTCCGATCACTAATTTTAATAATAGTTGGGGTTTTTCGTATCGGTCATGGAAACTTCATGCAGGTAATAACAGGATCTAGAAATAACTAGTAATAATAGATAACATTAATTGAACTTGATTGAACTGGCAGGGAAGGCTTTGCGGCTAGTGTACAGCTTGTGGTCAATACTCTGCTTGCCCACTAGATGGACTCAAGGAGCTCCTTTCTGCTTATGGCAAAAGGCAATGGTGGATTACAGGAGGCTTTAGGTATTTACTCACAACATGATCTCCTGACTAGCAGGGCTGGCTACAGCTTCCAGCAGTACCCAAAGGCTGTCAGGGAATTCTGTTACTGTCTTGTCAGCCACTGAGACTTCTGATTCTTCCCAGGCTGCTGGTAAAAGGAGGCAGACAATCTCTGACCTGGTCCTGATATCTCTGGATGATCTGTGTATCTCCAGAACTTTCTGTCTTGGCAGGAGACCTTCAGGTGCAGGCAGGGTGTCTTGCAATGTGCACAAATGGGAACACAGGAGGTTTCATGTAAACATAAGGAAAAACTCCTTTACTCCAAAGCTATCTTCTGTGTGGTCAGAATGCCAAGTGCATATTGATGATTCTTCAGTCTATATTCTTATTTGTCAATTATTTGCCACTGGTTTTCTTTGGAATACTTGATAATGTGTTACTTAAATTTATAATTCCTGTCTTTAGGAAAAATATCATTTACAATTTTGAAGACAAGTAAGGATATGTTTAAATGTATAAATAAGTGAAATTTTCAAAGATGTTTGTCACAGAAAAAGTAGTATATGTGTTCCCCAAACTATGAGCTAACTGTAATTTCAAAAATTAACCAAATATCTTGAAATATTGTCTGCATTTTTCTGAATAGAATTTTAACTCAGTGTCTCCTCTGAAATATATTTACTCTATCAGTAAGCCTAAAATTTATTCAAGAAATGAGTGAACATACAGCAACATAACACACAAATATTCATATTCATAGAAATAAACTTTAGTGCAAATTTATTTAACTATGAAAGAGACAACCTTTGGTGAACTAACCACAGCTTTCATTACTTGTCCCTCTGTACTGCCAAGAAGGAGGCATTAGAGGAAAAAGTAGAGCCCTGAAAGGAGGGAAGAGTGGGGGGAAAGGAGTCTTGAGATTTCTCTCTATTTGTCACTATCTTACTCTGATTTGATTGGCAACAAATTAAATATATTTTCCCCCAACTAAATCTGTTTTGTCAGTGACTGTAATTGCTGAATGATCTCTCTGCCTTTATCTCAACCCGTAGGACATTTTTTTCCCATTTTATCTCCCCCGTCCATCTGAGGATGGAAGTGATAGAGTGGCTTTGATTGTCATCTGGTGTCCAGCCAGGGTTAACTTGTCATAACAAAATATGACTTGCTTACATGATTAACAGAACTAGAATGGCTGACAGAACATCACTAACTTAATCTACAATGTACAGAAGAAAAATATTTTCCCTAAGAACATCTGTTTTCTTGACTTCTCTTTTTCTTCTTTCATCTACTTGCTCTCCTTACCTCATTGTCTTCAGCATCAGTCTGACTCTTCCCCGATGCTCAGACTGTTTCTTATTGATTGTTGTTTTGTAGATCATTCTGTCTTTATTAGTACAAATGTCATCTCTGAATCTGATCAAAGGCCTCCTGAAAACACCAAGAGTGCTCTCACTACAGGAAATGCAGTATAAACAAACACATAACATTTTATTCTTTGGATTCTTGTGCTGAAAAATACATTATTTCCCCTCAACAAAATAAATTTCACTTAACAAGCCTATAGGTGATCAGACTGTGGAAAATCTATCCTGTCCAATT
>WBNM01039206.1:2478-15457 GCA_013399055.1 Ramphastos sulfuratus | reverse complement strand
TTTTTTTTTTTTTATTGTTTTGGATGCCTTTGGATAGGAATTGTGGAAGTAGACACTTCAGGTGCTCTACAGGTATTGCTTCAGTACTGTAAAAGGGTTTAACTGAATTTTTAATTGAAAGTTGGCAGATAGTTTTCTCTGTTCTGCTTTTGCTTGTTCCTATCAGACCAGAGAATAGTATAAGTGCATATCTGTGACATTCAGTTACCAAAGATTGTTTTAATCTGAATAGCAAGCCATCCAGTGAATTTTAGAATAGAATTGCAACTAATGACATTGCCAGTCTAAATTTACACTTCTCGTTTTACCTTTTCCATGGGCTGCATATTCACCTTTGAATCCCTTGTGCTGGCACCTCTATGTGATAGTAGCTAAGCAGACATAGAACTAACCTACTGTATACATATATATTATATATATTGATATATATATATAAAAGGTAGCTAAGCAGACAGAACTAGCCTACTGTATACATACATATTATATACATAGAATCATAGAATGTCAGGGGCTGGGAAGGACCATGAAAAGGGGCTACTTTGTGGGGCCCAAGGGACTATGGAAATTTTCACCAGAAGAGTTCCTGTAACAGTCAATCAAATGCTCTGTTGTGAAAGCACTAGGGGATAAGTGTGATACATACAAATGGAAATTGCTCAAACCACCATTTTTCTATAGAAAACTTTTTTGTTTGTTGTTTCAGTAAATCTGTTTCAATCCCTCCTCTCCTTTAACCAGAATACTTCTGATGTCTCCTAAATCTAATGAAATATCAATGGTGACAGGAAATGCAAAAAGAAAGCTGCATATTCAGATAGATTTTTTTCTCCAATAGTCTTTAATTTGGTGTTGTAGATTCCTTGGATTTCTTTTGTCTATGTCTTTTTCTCATGTTAAATATTTTATCTGCCACCATGTAACTTAGGCCTTTCCATAAAATAGACAAAATGGTTTTTATAAAGCAGAGAAGCTATTGTGCCTCTGTTAGTGGTTTTCCTCACCATGGGAGAAAAAGAGGTGAAGAGTGTTTCCAAATGTTTTGGTTTTGTTTTTTTTTTTAATAAAGGATTTTCTTATGGGATATTGAGTATAAATTTTCTTTAAAGCTACACAAAATGAATACATGTCCTGTTTGAAGATCTTAACACGAATGGACTTTAGAGACAAAGTGGCTATATTGAATTTCATCATATAAATTCTTTCCTCTGAAATTTTGTGAGTTAAATAATCTGAAAATGTATATCAGCATTACAGGACATCCCCCCAAAGACTGAAACTTGATCATTCTAAAACAACATCGGAATTCAGCACATTATTAAAAAAAAAAAAAGTATTTAAAGTAGACTTTTGAACCCTAATTCCTATGATCATTGCCTCTTTTTCTTGAATAAGCAATAGAATTCTGCAGAGAAAGACAGGTAGGTTGAAAGATATGGATAGCTGCTAAATTCCAAAGTTGACTATTACAGAGTCATCAGTGTGGGACCTGTGGTAACTTGAATAACTATTATTAATAGAAACTTAGTATAAAGATTTAGTCTTGCTAGTTCATAAATTAAACATTTTTCTGTCAGGGGTAAATAGAATAGTGTTAACTAGCCATTTAGATTTGACATACAAATATCCCTTCCTCTGTTATTAGCTTTAAATGCAGAATACTTTGGCTATGTTGGAGATATATTGGTTATATGAAACAATTTGACACACATGGATATTACAAAACCATCATTATAAAGAAGCTCTGGTCCTGCTGTCTTCTCTATAATGAGTCATTCTATTTGAGTAAGGCCTCCCTGGAACAGGTTATCTCCATCCTTGAAAGTTTTCAAACCTTGGGTAGGGAAATCAAAGACTGATTTTATCCAGTTCTTTCTTTCCCTTGTGAAGAAAGGATATAATTTTACATTGAACATAAATTCCATCATGGCTTACTGATTCCCTGCTTTCTGAAACCATATGCTTCTTCTTTTGCACAACCAGAAGTCCCACTGAGCTGCATGCGATTTCACAGATGGCGGAACATTGATTTCACAATGCAGACTGGGATATAACTTCGAATTACCCTAAAATTTCAGTTGTGTGAAGAAAATTGGTTCTAATTGATACACGTTCAAATGCCATCAAATTGTTGGTTTAATGCAGTAGCATTTATTAACAATTGTAATTAAATGATGCATCAGCATCCCAGATTGAGTTAGACACCGTCTTAGTGATAGGATTTATCATAACTTTGAAGTGTTAGCCAGATAGAAATAAACTTCATCAGAAGTTCACAGTTGTCCATACAAAAACTCCCTTGGAGGATACATAGCCTTTGTATCTTACCATACAAAGCTTGCTCTGTAAAGAAGGAGGGACACAAATTTTCAGGGAGCTAAAGAGCAGTGTATCTCAGAAAAAATAATTCTCACTTTTCTTGTAATCTGGACTGTAGCAGACTAATTACACTTCTGAATAAATTTTACTCTCCTGCCATTTTCTATTCTATTTTCAGGCCATTTGTCATGGAGGTGCTCTTTAGTGAATATCTGAAAAAAAAAGTACTTTCATCTAATTGTGCAATATCAAGCCACATCTGTCAAGGCCAGATACAGCAATACAATTAATTTGTGTCAGTATAGGCAAAACATGTTACAGCATAGAATCATAGGATCATAGAATAGTAAGGTTGGAAGGGACCTCAAGGATCATAGAATCTGAGAATTATAGAATAGTAAGGTTGAAAGGGACCTCAAGGATCATCTAGTTCCAACCCCCTGCCATAGGCAGGGACATCTCCCACTAGTACAGGTCACTCAGGCTTTGTCCAACCTGGCCTTGAACACCTTCAGGGAGGGAGCAGTCACAACCTCCCTGGGCAATCTGTTCCAGTGCCTCACCATCCTCACTGGAAAGAATTTCCTCCTAACATCCAGTCTAATTCTCCCCTCTGCCAGTTTAAACCCATTGCCCCTTGTCCTGTCATTACAAGACCTTGTAAATAGTCCCTTCCCAACCTTTCTATAGGCACCCTTCAGATCCTGGAAGGCTACTACAAGGTCTCCTCGAAGCATGTTGAATACCAACCTCCTTTCATAATCTACCATCTTCCCAACACCAAAAGTTAAGTTTCTGATGCAGCTATTATTTCCTGTTTCTGTTCCTGCATATTAGAATAATATCACACAGTTCTGAATCATTGCCTCCACATCATGGAAAAATTATTTTGACATGTCTTGTGGCAAAGGCAGGTGATGTTCTTTCCAATCCATCCCACAAAATTCCCCTCTTTTCTTTAACTCCAGCCTGAGAGTTAGGAGTGACCAGCTGAAGAATTGTAATGGATGCCAGTTGACCCACCATAGCTGAATGACCACACATTTGGTGTGAAGAAATATCTTGCAGCTGCATGACATTAGCCAGCAAGCTGTTGCTGCTATGAAAGTTAAGATGCATGTTGTTACTAGGCAGATTTGAGTCATTTGTCATCCTCAAGCTTAATCAGTAATGCCAGATCTAGAAATCCAGTAGAGTTGAAAAGTCAGGAAGGAAGGGACTTTGGTCCACCTAAATGACTCTCTACTAGAAAGCTGAAGGGCCAGGAGAGCTGGTTAGTAGTTAAACACCATTTCCTTTAAACTCAAGATAGCTTAATTCCTTTGAGTGAAAAATCAAGTAGTGGAGGCAGGAGACCTGTATAAATAAACAAGGAGCTACTTGAAAAACTCATATGAAAGAAGTTCATAGTATGTTAAAAAAGGGAGCAGTCATTTGGGAGGGTTGTAGAAACACTGGCAGGCTGTGTGGGGATGCAACAAAGGCCACAGTCCTCTTGGAATTAAATTTGGTGAAGAAAGAAAAGGAGAACAAAAAGAGATTCTTCAAATACACGAGTAGTAAAAGGAAGACCAAAGAAAATGTAGAGCCTTTTATAACCTTTTTCACTAGTCTGATTGAATATTTCCCACATGGTTTGATATAGCTGTTTGTGTGTGATATTATAGTCTGTGTTATACAGGGTAGAAAATGAAATTATTATGATAACATTTTTTGCCCTTAACTTCTTTGAATGTCTACTTTTACTCAAAACATGAATTTGTGTTGTCATCCAGGAATACTCTGTTTTCCCAGAACATAGTAAAGTTGATGCAAAGCTCATTAAAAACACTACAAAATGCCAATTGCCTTCAGGCCTCAACTGAACAACGAAATATTCTAGACTATAAAGCTCCTAAAAATGTGTAAAATAAAGATTTAGGGTATAAGTACTGAAATCTTCATTAAATCTCTGCAGAACTACTACTCTAGAGCATATAAAAATTCAGCCAGTCTTAAAATATGCTCAATGGTAACTATTCCTAGCTCTATCAAAGAAAAATAAAATAAAAATAGTATTTATATATCTCAAATGTGGCCTGCAGATTTGAAGTAGTAGACATATATTATAGGTATTTTTAGTAGCTGTTGTATAAAGTTATGCCTGAAAATCATTCAGAGCCTGATCTGGAATTCCAAGAGGAGTTTTAATGGAATGTAGGAACTGCAGGTAACACAAATGGTAAGGCAGAAAACAGTGCAGGCCATATTGCTGCCTTTGCATAAATGATTGAAAGGTCTATAAGATCTCCATTTTCTTTCTTCCTTTTAGCAAACATAGAGTTCCAGTAAACTTTTATGAGAAAATAAGATATTACAGACAATTAGTAGAGTTTTTTTTAAGATTTAACAAACTAAAATAAGTATTTATGTATTATTTTTAGAATGATACTTTGAGTCAAAGAACTACTTGCATTTACACACATTAACATATCTGCTTTTCTCAGGTTTTTCTCATAGTGAACCATACAAATATTTCCTTTCTAGGAGCTATGACTCTGGGATGTCTGTCCAAACTTCTCTGCAAATGATTCTGGCATACAAGTATTTCCATATGAACTGGAGCCTAACAGGTTTTTGAGGTTGTGGTAGGTTTACCCTAGCTGGACACCAGGTGCCCAACAAACAGGTTCTATCACTCCCTGCAATACAGGCAATAGAAAATATAATGAAAGGCTTGCAAATCAAAGACAGGGAGAGATCCCATACCAATTGTAGACATGGGAAAAATGACTCAACTTGCAGGAAGAATTAATTTATTTTATTGCAAATGAAATCAGAGAATGATAACAAGAAATAGAAGATAAATCTGGAAACAACTCCTGCCCACCCCGTTTTTCTTCTCTGGCTTAAATTAACTCCTGATTTTCTCTACCTCCTTCCTACCAGGAGTGCAGGGCAACAGGGAAGGGAGGTTGTATTCAGTTCATAGAATCATAGAATGGTAAGGTTGGAAGGGACCTCAAGGTTCATCTAGTTCCAACCCCCTGCCATAGGCAGGGACACCTCCCACTAGTACAGGTCACTCAAGGCCTCGTCCAACCTGGCCTTGAACACCTCCAGGGAGGGAGCAGACACAACCTCCCTGAGCAACCTGTGCCAGTGCCTCACCACCCTCACTGGAAAGAACCCTTTCCTAACACCCAGTTTAAATCTCCCCTCTGCCAGTTTAAACTCATTACTCCTCATTCTGTCATTACATGACCTTGTAAATAGTCCCTCCCCAGCCTTCCTGTAGGCCCCCTTCAGATACTGGAAGGCTACTATAAGGCCTCCTCGAAGCCTTCTCTTCTGCAGGCTGAAGAGCCCCAACTCTCGTAGCCTGTCCATCACATGTTATCTCTTCCAATCCTTCCTCCTCAAGGGCAGGACACCTTCTTCCCCTGCTGTAGTATGGAGTTTCTCCCACAGAAGACAGTTCTCCACAAACTTCAACATGAGTTCTTCCAACTGGCTACAGTCCTTCATGAACTACTTCAGCATGGATTCCCAGCAAGGTCATGAGTCCTGCCAGGAAACACCACTGAAAAGTCAAATCACACAAGTGTTGGCAAGGGTTTAAAAAGCGCATATATGCATACTTTTAAAATATTGGTTATCTAGTTCCATGTGCTCAGTTTAGATATCTTCTAGGGGGATGAAGTGGTGACAGGCTGACACTGCAGGTTTCTGTGCCACTATTGACTGCAAATTTTACTCCAAGGGAAAGTTTCATGTGTTTATCTTGTAAGATGACTTCCAAACTCTGAATGAAGAGCTACTGAGTTATCTAAGTTTAATAAAAAATGATATGAAACATAAAGGTCAAGGATGACATTATGTTTTCAGCATTGTATTGATTTGAGATCATAAAGATAAGCTATAATGTTATTTATTAAAGATTTAATAAACCACTAGCTATCAATAGGCCTCTGAATATCTAGGAAGCAAAGTAAAAAAGTTCCTGCTAAGTCAGAAAATAACTGAATTCTCTTTTCTAAAAAAATAAATAAGCAAAGAAAAAAAGAAAGCCTTTCTAAATTAAGCACTGAAATATCCTTTGACAAATTTTTAGATTTTATCCTGACAATGACTGAAGCAAACTGTTCAAGGGGTTTGTGGAGTTTCCCTCTCTGGAGATATTCAAAACCTGCCCGGATGTGTTCCTGTGTAATCTGGTATAGGTGATCCTGCTCTGGCAGGGGGCTTGGACTAGATGATCTTTCAAGATCCCTTCCTGACTTTCTGTGATTCTGTGATTCGCGCAATATATTAATGTTTGACCAACCTGATAGCCTTTTACGAGGACATAACCAGGTGGATAAATTATGGTAGAGCAGTGGATGTGGTTTATTTTGATTTTAGTAAAGCCTTTGACACTGTCTCCCACAGCATCTTTGCAGCTAAACTGAGGAATTGTGGTCTGGATGATCAGGGAGTGAGGTGGATTGCGAATCAGTTGAAGGAAAGAAGTCAGAGAGTTGAGGATAACTCTTTCCAGTTCTTAATTATTTTCACAGTGAATCCTTATGCATTCCAATTTACGACCAGTATTTAATTTTCTTACTCTACACCTCAGTAACAAACTGTGCTCTGTCTTGTTGACAGCCTCCGTAGTTGCGGCGCCACACTTGGAGCACTGGGTCCAGTTCTAGGCTCCTCAGTGCAAGAGAGGTCTGGACATACTGAACTGAGTCCAGTGAAAGACGACAAAGAGACTAGAACATTTCTTCCATGAGAAGATGCTATGAGACCTGGGACTCTTTAGCCTGGAAAAGAGAAAACTTTTTTTACTGGGAGGGTAACTGAGTATTTGCACAAGCTCCCCAGAGAGTTGGTGGAGTTGGTAGAAGATAACCAAAAGCCATCTAAATACAATCCTCTTCCACTGGCTCTAGGTGGCTCTGCTTGATCAAGGTGATTGGATCAGAAGACCTTTGGAGGTCTCTTCCTCCAGAGGCTGACCTTGACTGTTTTCTGATTCTATGATTCTTTAATTCTGTAATTCCTTGATCATATACTTATCTATAAATAAAGAATTTTACATATGGAAGTTTTATAAGGAATAGAAGATCCATTTTCAGTGTATCTATTATATAATCTACTTTAGAGAGAAAAACAGAGTGTTAAGAATAAACACACTTGCACAAAATTGTACATATTATCCTACAGCCATTTCCACAACAGTTGCTTCTTTCAGTTGATTTTTTTTCCAGAGTCAGTATTTTACCCTTGGTAAGTATTTAAAAAAGAAAATAATGTATCATATTTTGAGTACATTTCTACAAGCATAACTTCTTTAAAAAATCTCAGACCTCAGTTAGCCTTTCCATTTTAATTGTGTATTTTACCTCATTTATCCATCCACTATCCACTGACTCTTCCATGACAGGGAAGTGAATGAACCTTTTTTTTATTTGACCTCACATTCTTCATTTCTTTCTTCAAATACAGTACTTATGGATCTGTATCTTACTATGGTAAACCCTTCATTGGCCTTGATATGAAATTGTCATAACTTGATTTCCTGTCCTCTGTAACTATCACATTTCCTTTTTTTTTTTTTTCACTGAAATCACAGAAACCACAGAAAATGTCTGTTGGGAAGAAACCTCAAAGATCATCTAGTCCAACCTTCAGTCAACCCAGCAACGAAGGGTCAACACTAAACCATATCCCTAAGCGCCAGTTCTTCACTCTGCTTAAACACTTCCAGGGACAGTGGCTCCACTCCTGCCTTGGGCAGACCATTCCAATGTTTGATAACCATCTCTATGGAGAAAAATATATAGCATATTTACCAGAAAATATATAATTTCAGAACTAACTGAATGTAGAATAACTTTTTTTCAGTTAAGCATTATTATTTAATATTCTATTATTTCTCTATACACTCCTACAGCTTATCAGTTCTTTTTCTCCAGGCAGAGAATAGCTAATGATATAACATTTATTAAGCTTGAAATATCATGAACTTCTAAATGTTACTTTTGCCCTCAAGCAGAATTGGAAAAGGTTGTGTGACCTCCTTATTATTCAGCATTATGCATTGTTCACATAGCTTTAATAACCTTTACTTTCTTTGTTAAAAAGATTAAATATACGTATTCAGACTCCATCAAAATTGGGTTTTTGATCAACATACGACTATAACAGATAATTTTTCAAATTTCTATTGGGAAGTGGATCACATCTTGCAAAGAATATGATAGCGGTTTATAATATAGATATGGCAGACTGAATAATATATGAGGATGCCTTCCATTTTATGTCCATTGTGACATTTTATAATTCAAGGCAAGAGTTTCCTATAGGCATAATCTTGTTTAAATAGACTTCTGGAATTCAGATCTCTATAATAGCCTGTCTGTTTCCCTTTCTATTGTTTAAAATAAAGGCTCTGCACCATTGACATTTATTATTCCTTTAACTTAGCAAACTAACTTTGACACAATTCGAACCTCTATTCTCCTTACATTACTCAAGTTTACATCATTTCAGACATTTCTCAGTTGGCTACACTGCTTAATCCTTGTGTAGGATAAATCACTCTTCATTACCAAATAGTCATAATTTTTGCCTGGTACATGACAAACAGGATTTTGAAATATAATTTGTACCTTACGTAGATGAGTTCTGATTGTTTTGATTAATGTGCTGGATTTGTCTGTATTTGTTTTAATTCCACAGGTTTTGAATATGAATTTGATAAAACCACTATTGCAAGCATCCTGTGATACATCTTCAAACTTTGCCTTTTACTTTGCTAGAAGCTTGTAACACTCTTTTGGCATTTGAAAAGGTAAGTAATGGGATTGACAGTGTCACTTGACATCGAATAGGAAGTTTGTGACAGCTGTCAGAATTCCCCCAGTGGAGATGGTAGTGCTTCACATCTGCTGTATACTGTTCTGCAGCTGTGGAACTTTTAGGTCTACAGTGAAGTCTTGTCAGATGGATTCGTCTTACAGAAAGGAGTGGCAATTCTACATCTCAGAGAAAAGAATTATTCTCTTTAGATTTTTTCTCTCACAAAAGAGTTGTCATTTTTAAAGGATTTCATCTCATGATTAATTTATGAGAGTCCCTTTCTGAAATCTTCACCCCACAAGTTCTTCACATTAAAGCAAAACTTATCTTACCCTACTTACGACACACATATGCGCTTCACATTGAACTGATATTATAGCCGAAGTTCATCAAATGAGATGAAAAAATATTAAAGCACTAGAGGAATAAGAAAATGCATATTGTCAGCATTCTCATGTCCCAAAGGAAAGACAATATGACAGACCAGATAGATGGAAATTTGAGAAACTGAGGACTTTTAGCATACCTGTGAAGCAATATTGCAGCAGGTAGTACATTCCACACTTATGGTAACATGAGAGATGAGGCCTGGAAGATGAAGGTTGAGAGGAAAATGTGAATTTTAATGTTCTTTTCCCCAAAGTAGCAAATCAAGTGTGAAATGGTATTTTCCACACTGGTGACCTAAAGTGTAATTTACAAGGAAAGTAGACTATATGCCTGAGCCTCATATGTCCTCCCAACTATCTATCATATTGCTCTCATAATATCTCAGCTAATTAAGTAATTAGAAAGAGAGTTATCTGTGTTTATTGATTTTGGTCAGATTCAAGATGACAAAATATATTGGTGACTCAAAATGTACCCACCATATTTTGGAAAGTCTGCAGAGGACATAGGAAAAATAATAGGAATATACCATGTAACAATATGTGACATGAAGTGCATTGTGTTCCCTTTCAACAGAGCAGGTATACAATCAGAAAGTTTGAGAGATTCTGAGCATCAAAATTAGTAGAATTATGTATTAATAGCAAAAAATCTATGGAGCAATGAACAAGTTACAGAAAAATTAACAAATATTAAGAAAACTAAAGCCAAGTCTAAACTTGTCAAGATCTGTGCCAAAATGACCAAGTGGCAGACAACAGGAGAGATTCTTATAATGCAGAAGTCTCATAATACAGATAGACGAAATGAAAGAAGTAGTAAGTGGAAAGGTGATTATCGACAAATACTTTTGACAAATTCCGAAAGTGCTTTTGTGATAGATACACTTACTGTGATAGATACACTTACTTATTCATCCATTTGTGATTAATGAAATATTGCATGTAAAAAAAACTCTAAGGGAAAATTTATGGTGGCAGTGCTGCCTGAAGCACTAGGTGAATATTAACAGATTTCTGTGAATGATTACATTTAAGTATTTGTATTCTCAAGAAAAATGAAACAAGGAAATGGAAATGAACACAGATATATTGAAAATGTTTTGTAAGAGAAAGCCATGCAAGAGAAAACAGATGAACAGTTTTGAGGATATTAAAACATGTCACTGGCCCTGAACTTGGATGGTAGTTAATGCCCCACCTAACTGCTTGCTCACTCTGCTTCTGCTGCATAAGGGAGAGAATCAGAAAAGTAAAAGCAAGAAAACCTGTGTGTCTAAATAAAGAGAGAATCAGAAAAGTAAAAGCAAGAAAACCTGTGTGTCTAAATAAAGAGAGAATCAGAAAAGTAAAAGCAAGAAAACCTGTGTGTCTAAATAAAGAGAGTTTAATAGGTCAAGCAAAAAAAGGTGTGCACAAGCAAAGCAAAATAAGACATTTGTTCATTATGTCTCATCAGCAAGCAGAGCTTCGTCATGTGTAACAGTTATTTGAGAAGTTCAATATTCTACACTTTGCAAATTCTATTCTAAATGCAATCCAGCTGGGGGATGGAGCCATCTACTACTAATGACTGGAAGTCAGTAACAAGCAATGCATTCGTAAATTGTGATTTATCAAGAAGAAATAAGAGAAGGCTATTTTCTGAAGAAAAGTCAGTCAAAGTCAGAAATCCTGGCAAGACAGTGACCTCATAGACAGCTACAACACAGTGCCACAACACCTGAGAAAGAAAGAAGGTCCAGTGATGGCAACTAGTGTCAGCAAAGAGACTAATGATTACGAGAACAGTCCAATTTGACAAGACATACCTGAGTTCAAATCAGGAAATTGGCTCTACTGGTCAGGGTGTGATCCAGGCTAACAGGATCCATGATCAGACACAGCCAACCTGTAGCTGCAATGCTACTACAGTGCAGTTCAGGCAGGAGCTAAAACATAGTCTTATCTTTAAAACATCTCCCAGGCAAAAGAAGGGGAAATGCAGAGGGCTTTTGAGTACAACTGTTAGACAAAATGCTGAGACGTCTTCCAGCTTTTTCTCAAGGAGCAACAAGGCCTTCAAGGCTTCCCCTACAGTGCTCTCTTATTAGCAAGATAGCCTTAAGTACAAAGAAATAAATACCTAGAGGTGAGAACTTTGGAAACTGAAAATCTCTGTTTCCTAAAGGTTTGAAAGTTTTCAGTCAACATAAATATGATATTGTGCTAGAAGTAGAAATGAAAGCAGAGAGATAACTCTTTTTGTCTTCAAAATTAGCGTTTTGGATAACTTCTGAGATGTTTTGTTAGAGATTCATCATCAAGTTGTTGAAAGTGCAGACTGACCCAGAATCATGTAAAAGGAACACAGCATACTGCAAAAGCTTGCCAGGTGGAGTACTCAAAACTTGGAGTCTCTAGTGGCAGACTGCCTGGTGTTGACCTAAAAGAAAAATCTTAAATTTCACACTTTGCACAGAGTTGTAATGAAAATGGCTAATTGGTTCTATTTTCATAGATTCTGGGTTAAGAGACACTTTGAATAATTAAATCAAAACCATCAAATAATATCTTTCTTTGCAATACTAACATGGCAAGAAGGGAAGTACTACTGGCACAGGGGCCTGTAGATGCATAGTCTCCCCCTCTTTCTACCCACAAGAAAATCTTGACATAATTGAAATAATATAAATATAAATTCTCCCTATTCCCCTACGTAGGACATCAGTTAGCTTGGCTCTGGATCTTTTAGTTCCTATTGTGGGTAGATTATTGGGAAACTGGGCAGTTCTGCCTGGCAGTAAAGGTATAATGGATAAATTAGCATTTTCTGATGGAAAACTTTCCAATTGAAAATGACTTTTGACCAGCACTTCAATGACATTGCCCTAATTCCATGCCTGCTCGCTGTGTAGTAAAATTGATTTTACCTATTCAATAACCTACCCACGGTCAAGAGGCAATTGGAGTGTACCATATTCTTCATTGCTCCTCAAATTGTGAATCTTACTACAGATCACAGAGGATATCAGTGAAGTGAGGGACAAATGATTATGAAGTGGTTTTCAGAAGACTTGCAGAGACTGAAATTGAAAGCCTACTTTGGTAAAACAACTGAGAAAAGAATAACATTTTAAAATTTTCCTCTGAAAAGTGTATTTACCTTTCAATGAGGACTGACACTGTGATACAGAATTGATGTTTTTTTGTCTTAGATACATACATCTTGACACACTGTCATGGTAGGCCTAAGCAGGCCAAATTAGGCTTGTACATGTCCTGGCTTGCCCAGGCATGTTTTTCTGCTCTCCCTCTTTCTGTTTTGGGGAGAGCAACCGCAGGAAAAGGGACAAAGAACCTGAAGCCACTAAGTCTGGGGTCTGTGGCCTGTCCAGCAACTGCGGTAAACAAGATGCACACGGTTGCCTTATGCAAGGCCCGTGTTCTGCCCAAAAAAGGGTAAA
>WBNM01039205.1:125267-207354 GCA_013399055.1 Ramphastos sulfuratus | reverse complement strand
CCCAGAGAGGTTGTGGCTGCTCGTTTGGAGAGGCCTCTGGTGAGACACTGGCACAGGTTGCCCAGGGAGGTTGTGGCTGCTCCCTCCCTGGAGGTGTTCAAGGCCAGGTTGGACAAGGCCTTGAGTGACCTGTACTAGTGGGAGGTGTCCCTGCCTATGGCAGGGGGTTGGAACTAGATGATCCTTGAGGTCCCTTCTGACCTTACCATTCTATGATTCTATGATTACAGTATTTAAAAATTTAGTATTTTCTATACTTGGTGAGAATTCCATTTAAATGGGAATAGACTACTAAATTACATTAAGGTAACACATTTCTATGAAGAGCCCTGGAGTGAAAGTGCATTGCTGTTTTTTTGACTGCCTGTGAGGTGCTGCTGGCATTTTATCTGACCTGCTGTTGACTGGCTTTGCACATCTTGTGTTATTAAGCTAACAATTAAGGAAAATCAGAAAAGCCAATGATTCATAAATTGGTATGTATGGTCTAATATGTGAGTGTGTGTGAAGTATATATATATATATATATTTTTTTTTGTAGGAAATCAGGGATATAAAGCTAAAGCATCCATTTAAAATGAGAAAGGAATAACTACAAACATCAGTCATTAAATAATTTTTATTAAAGAAATGGCTCATTATCCTTCTGTGTGACTCATGAAGTCAGCATCAATCAGCTATGTAATCTGTAATTATATAGCATTTCACTGCCAACATGGCTGCAAAAAATCCATAGCTAAAATTTGATTAACTCTAACTCAAGGGACTGCTAAAGGATATTGGACTTTACAGCAGTGGTTTTTAAAAATAACTATTTAATTTATGTGCCTTAATACATGGATTTTTCAGATGGAGATATTTTCAAGACAACTTCTGAAACAGCAAGGCGCCCATCCTCTGAAAGTCAGCCCCTTTTAAACCAGTCCAATTGCTTCCTTTTCCAAAGTCCAACATTAAAATTATCTGTAGAGCATTAGGAATTCCCCACCCCCCCACACCCCCTTAAATGTACCAGACCAGCTCAGACAGATTGGAGGTAAGATAAAGCTGTATTTGCAGCAAAGCTAAATTTAGAAGCATGTGTACACAGAATATTTACATGTATTTACAATTATATACAATCTAGAAATAATACAGAAGTCCCAACTTCCCTCCTGGACAAAGAAAAGAAGCCCAGAAAGGGCTCAATGCCACCTTCTCTGTCTCCCAGACAGAAAACAACCAGCAAGGTTTACCTGTTATCTGGTCAGCCAAGGTTAGTGGAAGATATACCATTGACCTTGGCCCATCGATCCAATCTGTCTAAGTCTCTCCCATAGAGCCTCCCTACCCTCAAGCAGATCAACACTTCCACCTAACTCAGTGTCATCTGCAAATTCACTAATGATGCATTCTACCTCCTCATCAAGATCATTGATAAAGATGTTAAACAGAAGTGGTCCTAATACTGAGCTCTGAGGAACACCACCAGCTGGATTTCCCTCCATTGACCACCACTCTTTTGGGGTTGTTCACCCAGCCAGTGCCATCTTCAGGAGATCATATGCTCATCCAGGTCATGACTAGCCAGGTTTTTCCATGAGAGTTCCATGGGGAACAGTGTCAAAGG
Source organism: Ramphastos sulfuratus (assembly GCA_013399055.1). Classification (NCBI taxonomy): domain Eukaryota; kingdom Metazoa; phylum Chordata; class Aves; order Piciformes; family Ramphastidae; genus Ramphastos; species Ramphastos sulfuratus. Next base: position 205,745 of record WBNM01039205.1, on the reverse strand, counting down.
CTTTACAGAAGTCCAGTTAGACAATATCCACAGCCTTTCTCTCATCCCTTGTCATAGAATCATAGAGATCAGGCTTATCAAGGAGGGCTGGGCCCGATTCCCTGGTTGTCCTCTATATGGTGTGTAATGGCACTTGAGTTTATCTATTTCATGACCTTCCCTAGCACTGAGGCCAAATTGACAGGTCTATAGTTCCCCAGATGTTCCTTTTGGCCTTTCTTGTAGATAATAGGTTGTACAAGTGAACTGCCTCCAACAACTTTTGAGCAGAATAGACCAGAACAATTTCATGAGCCTGTTTAGCTATTACAAAGTATTGGAAATAAAATATTTGCTAAAATGAGCCTTTCCCTACCCATCTAAGTATATAAGCAACAATTACATACATACCTAGACACACACGTTTTGCTAAGTGATTTCAGTCAGTCACTAAGAACTTAACATTACAAGTGTTACTAATTAAAACAATTAACAGTGATGAAGAAGAGGTCAGTATCTGTGTTTATGTGGTGCAGTTTGAAGCTCCAAAAGCTTTGTCAAGACATTTGCATAAATATGGGCAATTTCAAAACATCAGTGAATAAAATTGGTTGCAGTTAAGGGTTTTGGAATCTTTGCAGCAAATGAAGCAAGGTAAGTTTGTGTTGTCTTGCTCACAGGTGAGCATTCAAGATATGTGAGTTTTAAGTAATCACCAATTTGATGAGTACACAGTGGATAAAACTGGAAGAACTCCTAGGAGCATGGATTGCTACTAGCTATTTATATAGTCAAGCATTCCCTGTTCTCTTAAGACAAAAGTAGTATCAAAACTTCAAATATGTCTATTTTTGTTGTATTTGCTTTCATTGCCACAGTTTAGCTAACTGCCCAGTTTAGACAAATGTAATTGCCTGTGGGTATAAAGTATGTTTGGTTGAGTCTTTACAAAAAAATAACCCAAAAGGAACTTTGATTCTTTCTCAGTCTTATTACAGCTCACTTGAGAGATGTATATTGGAGTCACATGGATATGTAGACCAGCAGGTAACTCTCCTCCTGCTACAGCTGGCACTGAAAACCAACCAGTAGGAAAACGTTTGGAAAAAGCCTGCCCTCTCGTGCTGCTGTATGGTATGAGACTTTGTTTTCTAAAGATACCTCAAGAAGGCAATTCAACATTTTGCCATTAGAAGGCAAGCTGCTGCCTGTAAAATGAATGTAAGTAAGATTGCATGGCAGACATGGCATCAGCTTTTACCCACAATTTGGTAACTACATGTAGCAGTTTAAGAGCTAAGGCTCTATTTTGGTTCTACAGTATAAACGAGAGACGTTCTTTTGAATAAGGTGTGAATGAGCAGGGCATTGGCTGTAAAAGGAAAATAATGATAAAGTCTGTATCATTCATTGGTTTGATAAGAGGGATAAAATGGCAATGTATAAACAAGTTCACTCCCTTGGCTTTTGGGTAGTGGCTCTTCTGCTGTGCTTTTGCCTCTCTGACTCCTCCACACTGTATTTTTTTTTTTTTTCCTGATAACACACGAGGCTTTGCTGGTTTTCTGTCTGGAGCAGAGAAGAAGGTGGCAGTGACCCCTTCTGGGCTTTCTTTGTCCGAGGGGGAGGAGAGGGGGATTAGATTTCTGTATTATTTCTCAATTATAAATAATTATATGTAATTGTAAATACGTGTAAATATTATATACATACATGCATATATACATATATACATGCATACACACATATATGTATACACATATACTGTAAATTTAGCTTGCTGTAAAATATAGCTTTATCTTACTTCTAAGCCATCTGAGCTGGCCTGGTACATTTTATTTGGGGGGTAATTTCTCAAAACCCACCACACTACATGTTAGACAGGTCACCTGCTGTGGATTTGATACTTGGGTACTGGCTATTCTTCTGCTTCTCAGCAAGACATCCAGGTCTGGTGTTNTCTATTCTGACAGCATATTCAGCTGTTTCTTGGGCCTTTAGCCTGCTGTACAGTGGTGTCTGCTTATACAGCGGTCCAAGATACATAAAGCTGTGCTAACTTATTAAAATCTAACCTGTTTTGTTTAGGATAGATTGTGGTCTTATGGAACATCCAGTTTATAAACTGGCTCAATACAGAAATGTAGAGAACTTCAGCTGAATGACTTAAATGAACAGAAATGCATACACTGCACACAAACTCAAGGGGTTTTCAAATCAAACTGGAGCCTGCAGCACTGCCCTTGACACAGGAAAAGCCTTGGCTTTGGCAATAGACATGTACTAGCAAACAGCCCCATGCTGTGGACACAGCATGTACTAGTACACACAGATCCACTGCACCTGAGCTGTCTCACCAAGTTCTGCCAGGATATATTGAAAGTTATTAACTTGTAATTAATTAACACATTTTCATATTAAATTATTCTGGAATACTGGGAAAATGAGGATTTTTTTTCCTGAGACTTCATAGATTGGAATTGTTTAAAAATTATTTTTATTTTATTTTAAAAAAAATAATTAATTTTTGCAGGGGGGAAAAAAAATCTGCTGCAGAAATTCTGAAAGAAAAGCTATTGAGTGGCACATGGTCCTGGCAGCCCTCTGGGAAGCAGAACTCATTAGCATTCTGTAGCAGCATTAGTGGACATCCCACAGCAGTAACTGAGAAAAAATGCAACCCTGAAACATAATAGTATTCTTGCCCAGTCTTCTTGAAAACAAAGATTTTGAGACTTATTTTCTGAAAATGAAGATTTAAAGACTTTTCCCAGGGATTCAGCAGACATAGGTACACAGTTTTGCAAAGGATATTGCAGAATCTGCTTCTGACCTGATCCTGGATCTATCAACTCCATCCTTTCATTCTATTTTAACAGAGGGAAAATTTGCCTGTACAGATATTTCTGCCAATATCTGCTTTATTTAGCTGTGGGGTGGAGCTACTCTGGGCAAAGGGAACAAATATCCTTGGTAGCCACACACTGTGCAGCACCGCATCTGGAGCTGAAAAAAAAGGCTGTTTCCCAATTTGTAAGCAACAACCATACGTTCAGGAATGAAGAAACACATGTTCCACCTAGTCCCATGAGCTTCCTCTCTCTTCCCTGTGGCCTATTTAAAGTTATTCTGGTACTCTTTACGGGACTTCAGCTGTTAAGTGGATACCTTCAAAACTTAGACTCTTCAAGCTAAGTAATTGTAAGCAAAGCTGGGGAAAAACTGAGCATACACTAACTATTGTTTCCAGTGACTCATTGCACCATTTCCCAGAGTGACTATCTTGGTGGCACTCCAAGACTCCACCCTTTAAAGCAGATGGTAGAAAATTTCTGATTTGGCATTATTATTACATAACACGAGCAATCAAGGTGATGGTTTACAGAAAGATAAAGAGACTAAATTCCTGTCACAAAGTTCTCAAGTTTTGTGGTGAAATCGTTGAGAAACCCAAACCAACAAAACAGATGGGGACTTTAAAATGTTGATGGGCTCCTCTCAAATATGCAACGTGAATTTATTTTGAAATATAATCCTAGACAATAATATTGTAATACATCATATCATCACCAAAATGAAATGCTTATTTCACATCTGAAACATATAATTGGTTTTCCACACCAGGCACTGGGGGGAGGACAGGGAGAAGAAGAAAAAAGTCTGGCTCAGGCTTTATATAAACAGCTAAAAATATGTCTCTGCCACTGTTATACAGACCAGGAAGGTCAGAAAGGAGCCTGTCCAGGGTGGTGCAAAATCTCTAGCTATATGGATCTACTGAGGAAGCTGAGAAGGAATTTATTACCTAACTTCCTTGGCTACTTGGTGAGCCAAGTTGTTTCTCAGGTAACAACTTAGCAAAACATGATGGAGAGCAGCAGTTCCTCTCTAGACTTGTATTTTAAGTAGCTTAAGGGCAATCATGCTATTGGGAGTGTCTGAATACAAGTTACACAGCAGAATTTGTCTTCTTTTGAGTGGAACAATTACCCTGTCCAGAAAACAGGATGCAGAAAATAAGAAAACTATACTTGTACTGGAGTACAAGAGACTGGGTAAGAAACCCTTCCTTGTACTCTTACCTTTAATTACTGCAATTGAAGGGATCAAACTATAAATTGCAATGTGCACTGCCACACAGCAAATAATTCATTGCATGGGTGTTATTTCCTAAACTGTACAGGCATTGCTCAGAAAAATGTGTCTTTAATCCTTATGTCTATTTATTTTTTTTTTGTATGGTGCATATGTGACTACTTTTGAGATTTAGTTTAATCAATTAAAAAAAATCTAGAAATGAGAAATACAAAGTTGCTTTGCATATTAATATTGTCTTGACGTGTGCTTTGAAAGGAGCTTGTGATTTTTTATTACTTTTAACACATGATTGCAAGTCATGTATTTTAATTGCCACAAAAGACAAAGAGTCTTGAGAATATGCCTTAAATGGTGAGGCCAAACAGAAATTACGTTTTGGAAGTTTACTTTATAAACAAGAGAGGCACCTAGTGGAAGCGTATCAGGGTTGCAGCTGGCAGAGAATGCATTGATACACAGATGATTTCCCTGCATTACTTCTTCCTGACTTGCATTTTGTGAATCAAGTGATGAATGCCAATGCTGTTTATGCTTTCTTTCAGAAAAAGTGAATTTAGTGGTATTCAGGCACTGCGAGGCAAACACGATTTAGGCTGTATTTTTCAAAACGGATCTAAGCAAGTTGGACCATGGAAGCATTTATATGGGCAATGCTTACAGTGCCATTTCTTTAAGACAGGTGGCCAGTCGCAGTGCAATTTATAGTCCTCGGCTGCCTAAGCTATTACATTCCTTATAAAACATGCTTAAATTAAGCATGCAGAAAAGTGATCTTTCAGTCAGCTGCCTGAATCAGCAACCACTCAAAATGGCCCGTAGGAAACACTATGCAAGTCTTCTCTGATGAGTCTTTTGACAGTGGTAGGTTGAATAGTATGGTTTCCAAGCATTATTCACAGCCTCAAACCCTCTCTGACTTAAGTTTTTCTTTTGAAAGCTGATGGGCTGAAGCAGGGGGGTCTTCCTTCCAAATACAGGAAAAGAAATACCCCTTCACATTCTTTTATCCAATATTTTAATGGTTAGAGTACTTCCCCAGGGCATAGGAAAAGAAGTTCAATTTTCTACTCTGCCTAATAGCACATCTGAATATCTTTTATACTCCAAGGAAGAAGACAATTCAGCAGAAATCTGAAAGTGGGCTCAATCAGAAACTCAAACTACAGCCAGACTACAAAGCATACAGAAAGCATGAAGGTCTAGGGTTTTGTCATGCATTTGACTACTTAATTTTTCCCTCCCCTTAGGCTGTAGGGTGGAATACACCACAAAAGCATCTGTACTGACATATTCAGATGACATTACTGAAGTATTTGCAGGCATACTCCCCAGGCTTAATACGCTGCGGTGGTTAGCCAGTTATCCCAAGAAATCTAACATCACAAACTGGTTTGGATTCAAAGGAACATTAAAAATCATCTAGGTCCAAATCCCTGCCAGAGGCAGGGACATCAGGTTGTTCAAGACCCCACCCAACCTGGCTTTAAGCACTTCCAGGCTTGGAGCTTCTGCAATTTCTCTGGGCAACCTGGTCCAGTACCTCATCACTATCATGGGGAAGAATTTCTTCCTAATGTTTAAACTAAATCTAGGTTCTTCCAGTTTGAAGCCATTCCCCCTCATCCTGCCACAACATGCCTTTGTAAAAAACCCCTCTGTTGTAGGGCACCCCAAATCCCTTCTTCCCCCACCTCCATCTCCAGAGGTTTGAATGGAGGAAGAAGGTGGCGTGAAACTTTTCCCCCACACACACCTTGCAGGTTTGAAGGGGGAAACAGCAAAAGGTACCCATTTCCACATGTGTACTGACTTGTGGGCAAGCCTGTGCTGGAATGAGCTGGGGATTGGCTGGATTCTTCACACCCAGTATATATATATGGCATTGGACACATTGTCTAGAAAGATTATAAATAGAGTGAGGAAAAAAGTGTGTGCGGTTCCTGCTTTTGCACCATTCTATGCAGTTCCGCTCCAGTGCTGCTCTTGCATAGTTCCTTCCACTCCCCCACAAGTCTGCAAGTTTGGCAAGTCCTTAGGTCCATTTGAGAGCGAGCTGCCAGTGGCACCTAGTCCTGGCTTCTCTTGGACCACCCTATCCTGGCTTCCTGCTCGCTACCCTGAGCTGGGGAACATGGCAGCAGTTTGGCTTTTTTCGCTGCATTGCTAAGACAGTGCCNGCTAAGACAGTGCTGCTCCATGATCTTTGCCTCATGGAGGCTGTGTCTACTGACACCTTGGACTTTGGTGGGTTTTATTCACATTGGACCACTTGGATATAGCTTGCAATTTCAGAGGCTGCTGCAGAGAAATTCAGCAGGTATCATCTCTAAAGTCCTACTTCACCTTCCTGAGTAAAATCTGCTGTTCCCTAGGTTCTCTGCTCAGCCTGATCTATAAGTGGGGTAAAGGTGTCTTGTAGCTTAGCCTTTCCCATTTTCTGACTTTCCTAAATACTAAACTTGCCCATCTCCTTGTGAAGATTTCCTGATCAAATTAGAACCTGTAAATAAAATTTAACTAGTTCTATACATAGTTTGAGGGTGGGGCTTTTTTGAAAAATAAAAATAATTCCTGCATCTCCAACAATCCTGGAAGCCCCCTTCAAATACTGGAAGCCTGCTATAAGGTGTCCACAGCCTTTTCTCTCCAGACTGAACCTGGCTGTGACAGAGCCTTGTGATACCAAAGTAATTTCTCCAAAATGCTACACTGGCAAAGGCATCTTTATCACTTTGATCAGTTGGGCTCTGCAGTATGACTAAAGAGATAAAACTCGAATTTCCAAGGCATGAAAGTGAGGAAACAGCCAGGTAACTCCAAGGAGTTTATTCCTAGGCTATCCATGTAATTCACATAAAAATATGATTTTTGAGCACGCTTACCTACTCTAACCAAGTGTCCTCACAAAAAACCCAATAGGTTTAAATAGGGCATGGANTTTCATCACCCCAGATCCCCAGGCCCTTTTCCTCAGGGCTGCTCTCCAGCCATTCACCACCCAGCCTGTATTTGTGCTCTAGGCAGATTTCACTTAAATTGAAATATTTGGCTCATATTTGCTTATTCCTCTCTTTATTCAAGTGTAAGAATTAATCATAAAGCCTACCCTCACATCTTTAAACCACAATTTTATTACTTCCTCCCCTAACCACACTGTCATTTATTTCCTCCTCATTTTTCCTTTACTTGCTGTGATAGATTTCTTCCTCAAACTGCACTGTGTGCTCAGATCACATCTACTACTTTTTTCCCTCTCGCAGGGGCAAAATTTGACTGACGAGGACAGGTGGCAACCTGGGCTTTGAGTCCCACGGTGCTCCCACCGCCTTTTCGTTGAGTTTTCAAAGAATTGGCTGTGTCCCTCTATCTTTTTCAGGGCATTACTATTTACCGGAGACGGGAACTTCCCAGCCCGAGGTTCCTGCGGGCGGGGGAGGCACAAGGGCCAGGCTGGGAGGCACACTTGCCGGTAGTGCTTGTATTTACGCTGGGGTCTCAGGTGCCTGCTGGCAGCACAGGTAGCTCTCCCTTTTAAAACAAACAAGAATTCCTTCTCCTTGGCTCCTTCTCCAGGCGTGACGCTGCAATCGGGGCGGGCGGGCTCGGTCGACGGCCTCGATGTACAGACTGGACCGGAGTAGGCCAGGCCAGTGGCATCAGCGGCAGTGCCACGGCACGGCACGGCACGACACGACACGGCACACCGCGGCCGCTCTGCCCCGCTCACCTGCTCGTCCTGGCCCCACCCCGCCTACTCGCAGACAGGAGCTCCTAGTCAGGAGCAGCGGAAGCGCACCCGACCTTTTAAGGAGCGTCATTGTCCCCGAGGGGCGTTGACCTAGTCCCCCCCCGCCCCGCCACTGCCACCGCCGCCACCGCAGCGGGATCCCCGCCTCTTTGCAGCCATCCCCGTTCCGCGAACGGTTCGAGGCGTTTTGGCCCTTGCCGGCCCCCCTCCTCCAGGTGCTGTCGCGTTGCCATGGCATTTTCCGCTCGGACCGGGCAGGCGGCGCGGCCTGGCCGGGCCTAAACGGCGGGGAGTCCGAGAGTATCCTGTAGCGTGTCCGGCCGCTGGCCTTCCCCTGCTCGCCGGCGGTCGCAGGGGACTGTCCTGGCCGATCCCCCGCCTTCTCCTTCCCCGCCGCCTTCGCCTTGCCCCGCCGCGGCTTCCCTCCACCCCGAAGTTCCGGCGGCGGTGGCGGGAGGCGGCGGCGGGCGCCGGCTGGAACAGGCGGCGAGGAAGATGGCGGGGAACGGCGGAGGCTTTGCTGGCGCAGGGAGCGGGGAAATCATCCAGCTCAATGTGGGCGGCACCAGGTGAGCGAGGGTGCGGGGGCCTCCGCGGGAGTGGCGGGCGGGCGGAGGGGAGAGGGCACAGGCCCGGGCCCTGCCAGCGGGCCGCTGCGATCCTGTGGGGTGGCGGGTAGCCATCAGCGAGTCCCGGAGGGCATAGCAGCGAGGAAGGGAGCCGCGCTCCTTTCGGCCGGCCCCTGCTGGGGGTCTACCCGAAGGGAAGCTCTGCCTGACCAGGTGGTAGGGTAGCCCGGCAGCGCTTCGTAGCAGTGCTGACTCCCCTGGGACCTGTACACTGAGGGTCCGTTTTCTGGTGCTGCCTGTGAGGGGGCCCAAGTACGTTGTAGACGAGCTGAGCCAGGGATACTTGGAGGCAGATAGGGGAAGTGTTGACAGCCCTGCCTGGTGTCTGCCTGCAGTGTCTGGAATTTCTAAACACGTACTCCTGTAGTGTTCTTATGGACTCTGAGCATGCTGCTTTTTCTGGAGTAGGGGGCCGTGAGCTTTGGTTTGCCATCAGATCGGTAGGCTTCTAATAATCAAGGTATCAGCAGCTTCAAAATACTAAAAAGCTTGATATGATAGTGCTAGTGTCAACCAGAAAAGAGCTGTATTGTATTTGAATGTACAGTGGAAGTGTGGAAGATGGCATACGTGGACATCTTGGCAGACTGAGGCAGAGAATTGTGGGACAGCTGTGATCAGAATCTGTGTGATAAATAGTGCAAATGTTCCTGTCAGAATGCTCAGGCATGAAGTCGTTGAGATTCCCGTAGCTAGTAATTACTGAAGTAGTGTGTCTTACTGAGTCTGCGCAGTGTCACACTAGCTATAAGTAGTAGGAGCTACTATTACTGTTGTAAGAATTTTCTTGCATTACTCAGAAGATAGACTCATTCTTATAACTAAAGTGTGTGCTGCAGCCTTTCTTGAAGGAGTGAGCCATAAAAATTGATGCAAAATTCCTTGTTTATAGTAAGATATTAAGAACCTGGTTCAGCACAGAGGAGTTGCTTTTAACTTCCGTAGNGTCTGGGCTGCACTCACACTGCAGGCTCATGTTGAGCTTTTCATCCCCCCAGACCCCCAGGTCCTTTTCCTCAGGGCTACTCTCCAGCCATTCCCCACCCAGCCTGTATTTGTGCTTGGGATTGTGCCTACCCAGGCACAATCTTTAAACTTGTCTTTAATGATGTTTTCAGGATAACTTTGATGTTGGTTTGGACCAAATTTCATGCTGCACTAAATAAGTTTCTTCAGCGAACTCTTTTCTCTGAAATTATAGACCAGTTAATCTTTTAGGTTTTTGTTGAAAGTATAATGGCAGAGATGCTTCAATCTCGTAATTTTAAATACTTGTCACTTACTAAAAACTTCCACAGAGAACAGTGAATTGTGTACAGGGTGTGAATTGGGGAGGAAATACACATCCTCAGAGGACTTGCCAGCACAAAGAAGTATAAAGAATAAGGCAAGCCAGCAATCGTATGCATTTAATTTCTAGTCAGAGGTCTAGATTGTAGTCAGCAGGTATCATTTGGATGTAAGGAGTAGAAAATGTGTACATAGACATATCCCTTTTAATAGGGAGACAATGTGCAATAGTACTAGTCTTCTGTGTAAAAGAGTTTCGTCTTCTGCAAGCTCAGCTTCCCTTGGAGTGCCTGTCTTGTTTGAAAAATAAATCTGAGCTGAGTTTGTCAGCTTGCAAAGACAAACTATCAGTGGAGTGGATGATCTGGACAGTGAGCAGGGGAGCATAGGCTGCTATGCACATTTCCTCTTCTTCAATACTACCTGTTACCCTTACTAGAAACCTGAAACTCTTAGTTTTTTTTGGTAGAGTTGCATGAAAAGGGCAGATTGGTGCTCTCCTCTGTCTCCGACAACAGTTACACTTTGTAGCATCTCGTACAGAGACCCCAACTTTCCATGTTCTCACAACTAGGTTCTCCTGCTCCTTGGAACTGCCAGAGCTTCTTTATTGTGTTGATCCAGTAGTTCGACTTTTGTGGGTTCCTTTGCTGGGAGCCCAAATATTTTGCAAGTTAGCATTCACAGAAATTACTGTAATATGTTTAATGAATTTTCTTGACCCTTTATCTCTCTGTGATTATAACTCTACAATGTAATAGACAGTGAAAATATTTGTTTAAAAACTGACACTTTAGTGTGCCTATTTGCAGTTGCATGTATTTTCTTTAACTGTAGGCTGCCACCTGCTTCAGGGTGTTTGAGGGCATTGCTCTGAGTTTGCCTAATTTTCCTCATATAATGTCTGTCTAACCACCGAATGTTACCTGCATGGTGCTGCCGGTAGGCTTACACATGTAAACGTTGCAAGCTAGGGTTCTTTCTGCATCCTGGGAAGCAACACTTGGCTAGTTGTTTATGTAGAGTAATGTATATGTATTAAAAGTTCTAAAGTACATGTTAATATGAGGTATTGCATACTAAACTGATACCATAGTGCTAAATCACAGACAGAGGTTCTTTATGCTACCTAAATCCACTGATTATGCAGAGCAGTAAATTTGCAAGGAGGTGAAATGGAATCACAAGGAAATTAACATGGGAAGATTTTTTTTTCCTATCCTCCTTATTTTGTAGCTTGCTCTTCTGGCACATCTTCTGGTCCAGAGTGTCAGCTGACTTAGGAAGTGCTAAAGTGGAACCCAACTGGTCAAAACACCAGCAAAACTTCAGTTTGACACCTCTGAATAGTTGACTATGGGCCATGTGCCTAAATGCAAACATTTCCTTCAGGTCAGAAGTTGGGCTATAGTGTATAGAGAAGACAGTACTGTTGCATCATCAAATGTCAAACATTTATTCAAACATGTCTTCATGGTCACATCAGACTTATTTATTGCTTCAGAACTAATTTAACATTTATTGTTCAGAGTTGAAAAAAAAATGCCAGTTAGCTGTGGTTGTAGTACTTTTTCCACATCTTTCAACCTATGCACACCTTACTGGGATACAAAAAGTCCTCTGTAGTTTTTTTGTTTGTTTTGTTTTTGTTTTTGTTTTTTTTTGTTTCTCTCACAATAAAAAAAATAACTGAAAGTTGTAAAACGTTTAAAGTATCAGACAATAAAAATCTGCAGCTTGTAAAGACCTCTGGAAGGGCTTACTGCTGATGCATCTATCCCCATAGTTATAAGCAGTGTCTCAATTAATCTTGGATAAAATTCTTGTAACTTTATTTTCTACTATGCACATACTATAATATAGTTAACTGAACCATCTCTTAAATTAGTGATCTGTATTGCTGATGATAAAAGCTGAGCAAAACTGCAAATACACTTAAGTCACTTTGCATTTAAATAGCAAGCTGCTTTGATTGCCATTGTTGTTTAAAAGACTTTGTGGACATTTGTGCTTAGAATGCTGATACTGTAGACTTTCTGTTAAGAACAGATTTGTCATTGTTACACTTGCAGTGAGCAGCTACACAATCCATGTTTTATGCAGGATGGTAGTTCCATATAGCCTTTGTTTTTCTGCCTTGTAGGGGTTATAAAGTACTCTTTTTTGTTTACATGTTTTTTTTTTCTCCAAAACTCGAAAATGCAAGCAGGTAAATTATGATTCTATTGAAAAAATATTCTTGTAATGTATTGCTGTACTATGTGGAAAGTTGTTGTGAAATTTTACTCCTGTGGGGTTTTTTTGATTCCTATTTAATTAAAGGGTCCCTAAAGTTTTCTTGTTTGTGGTTCTAGTAGAAGGATATGTAGCAGTCAGAGAGCTAATATGGAGTATAAGCTTTTGTCCAGGCTGCCAGTCCAGTTGTCTTCCTTCATATTAAATCAAAAACCAGAAGAGCTCACAGTTATTTATTATGTAAAATACTGTCTTGCATTATACATAATACTATAATTTATATTATTTTATAATATTATGTTTCAGAGTAAATATTTTCTTTTAAGTGTTGTTGTGGATCTTTGGCCTCTAAGAGGGCCCAAATAGCAAAGTGGGAAATAATTAAAATTATGGTGAAATATTAACTTGGAGCATATTGCAGTCTTCTGCAATGCACAGTGTACCAAAGTTTGAGTCTTAGTAAGGATAGCATGCAGTTAATGAAAAATGTAACACCTTGTTAATAAACTTATATTTTAGTGACTGTTTTTTTTGGTGCATTTAACATTGACAAAGTATGAGAAGCAGAAATGTAGGATGCTTGAAACACTCTGTTTTGTATAAAGAATGGCACTCTGGACAGTCTTGCTTCATGCAACCTTTTTGACTCTGTGCAGGCATTTAAGTGTCCTCAGACTTCCCAAATCCTTTCAATATCACCTTTATAGGATAAGTTAAAATGTTTTAATAAAGCAGACTTCCTTCAAATTTTACAGCTGATTCTAAACTTTTAACTTTCATTTCCTAGGTTCAGCACTTCAAGGCAAACATTGATGTGGATTCCAGACTCCTTTTTTTCCAGGTATTTGTAACACATCATCACATTAAATAAAGACAAACTAACAGTAATTAAAAAAAATCCCAACATGTTCTCAGTTATTTGTGCTGTAAATAATGTTTGGGGTTTTTTTTCTCCTTAACTTTTCCCTTACCTCAAACAGTTGGACAAATTCATTTGAAATAAGCTGTTACCTAAAAAGCAGTTTCTGTCTTGAATGATGCTATGGCAGCTTCTATGTGCTGAAGAGTTGTCATTCTTTAGATGGAGTGTTGTGGAAATAAGGCTCCAAATTTGCAAGAAAGGCAAATTCCACTGACTCTTTACTGTATTACCACTTGTGATCTTGTTGACTATACACAGTAATGCTGTGTTTAATGTTGTTTTTTTTTTTTAATTACTGCTGTACCCTGAGTTAACTCAGTGTTTTGAAGCTTTTAACTTGTGTGGTACAGGAGGTGATGAGTCGTTGAACAGCCTTCTGTTAATTTTTCACTCCTGCAGATTGTGCTGCTTAATGTTTGTACCTGAGTAATTTTGTGCTGTAGTTTCTCTACTTCTATCAACCCAATTAATCCTAAGCATGTAAATGGAAACACAAAGACTGGTGATTTTGCTTCCTTATATTTCATTGTTGTACTCTAGATTTCTTTCTCAAGAAAAGCCTGGCAACTGACATAGACAGCATTACCTGACCTGCTCCAGTTTTACTGAAATGTTTGGAAATGTCACCTTCTTTGAGTTGTAGCAGAAAAGGCACAGGGAGAAGTCCCATGCTATTTCCCAATTTGTTAATGCTAAATATACTATGTAAGAGGTCATTCTGAAAATCATCTAGTACTGGAAAACCTCAGAGGTAGTTGTCATCCAGACTTGGATGGAATCTTGAAGTAAAACTGTTGCTGTTAGTTTGCTGTTTTTCTGTAAAACAGATTTTTTGACATTGTGTTTTCTATAGATCTAGAGCAAAAGTAGTTTTATCTGTTGGAAGTAAAATTGTGTAAGAACTCATCCACTCAGTTCTTACCCAGTAAGTCATTGCAGAATGAATTGTCACTCTTCATTTTTACTACAGCATCTTTTACCAATTTACTACATAGTAACAAACTGTGGAACCCTCTGGTTGCCTAGGAAAACTTTTCCATCCTTTCAGGCTAGGTCTTGTGTCTGTTTTATTTGGGAATCTTAGCCTTCCCTGAGGTTTGCATACACTGCTCCTTTTTTTCAGGAGAGATACTTGATCCCCCTCAACGTTCTGCCTTACCGAGGCAGTCTTTGCTCAGTTACACTTTTACTGAAATGCAACCAACAATGTATGAGGAAAGCAGACTGACTGAGAGTGGTGCTATCATGTGTTTGTGTTAGTACATTTCTGAGTAACATTTGAAAATGCTTTCCTGTGTTTCAGTTTACTGAGTGGAAGAATTTCAACACTGAAGGATGAAACTGGTGCTGTAAGTAATAAACCTACTGATAACTCATTAACTTACTGTTATGGTTTCAGTTGGGCTCATTCCTAAAGAGTGTTTTGTTGTGGGTACTAGTGGGAGTTACACTACTGGAAATATGAAAATTGGTGACCTCTCTGAGTTTCTTGGTTCTCATCTTCATTCCAAGATAAATTAAACTGGACTGGTGTATGTATTGTTGTGCTCTGCATCTTACAGACAATACAGAGGCAGCAACTATACTTTTTTAAAAGGAAAAACTATCTGACATTGCAGAGAGAGTTGTAATTGTCATTACATAGTTATTGCATAGGTAGCTGAATAATCCCGACATGGAAGTGTAGCTCTTGTTGGCCTATGTTTATATAGCCAAAAGGCTGTTTGAAGTCTGTTTATATGATACTCTTAAATGGGAAGCTATACTTCAGCCAATGTTATTGAGTGATCATAAGGAACACAAGGACTTTGTTAGAATTGTAGAATTAATTGTAACTGATTTAATTAAACCCAATTCTAAACATATCTTGAGATCTTACTGCATTTGCTGCATTCTGAACACGATAGAAAGCGAGAGTTTCCATTTAAATACATGCACATATTTTGTTTGTCTGCTGTCTCATCTCCAACTCCTCTTCCCCATGCTCAGCATTACAAAGCATTTTAGATGACAGATGCTCCATAGCAATGCTGAAATACAGCAGTTTTTCTTTGCAGATATTTATTGATCGAGATCCAGCAGCATTTGCACCCATTTTAAATTTTCTTCGCACAAAGGAATTAGACTTACGGTAAGAAGTTCTAGTTATTTCAAGTGAAAATTAATCTGAATAGATGCATTAGAAAAGCTTAAAATTAGAATTTTCCAGTTTTAGTCATCTGTTTGGGTGCCTAGTATATGACTTGGCTCACTTCAAAGCTCAGCTCACTTCTAAGTCTTGGGCTATGTCTAGAGTATATGCATGGTGCGGTGGAGGCAGAAATGGTAGCGTTACGTTTTATTAGTGGATTCTTGTAATTTAAACTGCTTCTGGGCAATGTGTTTCTTTATTGTTTCTGTATCCTTATTCTAATGAAAGATAATATTAAGATCACTTTGAAATCTCAAAGATTTGAAATTTGGTGGTAACTGTAAACTGTTGGTAGCTTGACATTCACACTTAATGTCTAGTTGTGTATAGTATTTATATTCAAGGTATTGACTCACTCACTTTGTCCTTGTGGGTTTTCTTGGTTATTTGTGTGTTTTGATTTTTTTTTTTTTTTTCCCTCTCTAGAGGAGTCAGTATTAATGTTCTAAGGCATGAAGCTGAATTCTATGGAATAACTCCTTTAGGTAAGTTGTTGGCATACGAGGTCATCTCATATTTATTAGTGTAGTGACCTACTTACAAGTCCTGGGCAGTTGTGACACTGAAGATTTTCAAAGCTACTGATACAGAAGGTTATTTGAAATAATGTAGCGCTTCTTAGGAAGTAAAGCTGTGGTCATATCTGATTTTCCTCCTTAGTGAGAAGGTTGCTACTGTGTGAAGAACTGGAACGCTCATCTTGTGGCAGTGTACTTTTTCATGGCTACCTGCCTCCTCCAGGTATTCTTGTGTTCATGGTCTGATGTTGCTTGCAGTTACTTAAGCTTTAGTTTGTGGGTGTGACTGGGGGTGCTGAGGTATTTACTTTAGCTGTCAAGCTGTCTAGAGAAGGTGTTCCTATGGAAAGACTCAGATGAATGATTGAATCAAACGTTGCTGTTGTTGGCCTCAAGACTTATCTATATGCCATATGAAATGGCGTATTTAGAGTAGTGAGCAGACAGTTGTGGCATGTTAATACTAAGCAGGCTGTGTTTGGTGGTAGACTAGAGTAGACCTTCTACAAGTAGATTTCAGTTAAGTGTTAATCATAGAATGCTTTTTTCTTTCTCGAGGTACAGTTATATTAGATCACCACAGATTAGCTTTCCTTAGTAACATGAGTATTTGCTAGATTTTTACTTCTCAGTAGAGTTGAACACAGTTGATGTGTTAACCTGAAGTCTAGGGAATATCTAGCCAATTGTTGGCAAGTTTTCTGGAGATAGTTCCTTAAATTGTAAATGTCAACATTGAGAGCAGAAGTACTTTCCATTATGATATTGCTTAACTCTTACAGCAGATGAATTAGACTTTAGATCAAAATGCACAAATATCAATCCTTTATTTTGAAAGTGAATGAATATCTGTTATATTGCTGAAGTTTGTGAAGTGGGATAAAATCATCTTTCTTTTATAGGCATTCCCAGTCGTAAAATAAATAATAATATTGGGCCACTGGCTGATGTTAGAACTGGTCAAAACTGCTCCGAGAGTGAGAATCATGGAGGTGGTGTTCAGCCTACACTTGGTGGTTCTGGGGAAGGTACAGTTAGACTAGGTGAGAATGTCATTTTTAAACTAAAAACAAATTGCAAAGATGGTTGTCACTGGGAAATAAAAACTTGCGTGACTATTTCTTGGTTTAGTTGGTTATTCTATGCTTGCCTGATCACTTAACTTAAACACTACTTCCTATACAACAGTTAACGCTCACTGCTGCACAAATAAGTCATGAGGCTGAGAGAAAGGCAAATCTAAGTTCTTCATGCAGACCTTAGTCAAATAACTTATGCTGTAGCAAAGCTATGATAAAAACCAGACAGACTAGTGTCTCTTTGGTTTTGGTTCAGGATCTCCTTCCTGCTCTTGCATGTCTTTCTTGCTTTGGGTGCCTCTCTTGCCCTGCAAGAGTTGAGTTTTTAGAATAAAGCAGTCTTCAGTTGTTCAACTATTAGCAGTACTTTCAATATAAAATATATAAAACCCCTAAGTAAGATAGGGTTGAATTCTGTCATTTCCTAGCTTTGCAAGCAAAATGAAGCTGTTAGAAGGATTTCTTCTACCATCATGTAAATCATAGCTCTGCTAGGAAAATCTAGAGTACGTCAAAAATGTGAGTCTATATCCACATAACACAAAAACAAGTCTTGAACATCAGTTACTGATTCTTCTTTGCAAGTTGCTGCTGGTTGGAAGAGGGCAGTCTCAGGGAAGATGGCATAGAAAATGCAGTGTTTAGATATTAGTTCGGCATATCAAGATCAGGAGTTGACTAGGAGAAATACCATCCAGTGCTTCTGCCAAACCTAACTTAGTTGCAGATTGGAAGCAGACAAGGTCCTACTAGAAAATAAATGGAGGAGCTATAGGAATTCTGAAATACTGGAAATTTCAATTTGACAGCCTGTAATAATAATACAAAGTTGTACCAACTATTTGGAAAGAACATTTATGAGAGAAAGCATTGCTTCTCATTTGATAACAATCCTCAAATTTTAACCAATTTATCAGGCTTTAAAATGAAGGAATGTACTTGCCTCTTTTTTTTTAATCAATACTTTTCATACAAACACTTACATTCCATGTAAGAACTGTAATAGTTGTAAGAATTGTGAGAATCAGCTGGAATCTAGCTGCAATTGTTTCTTGAGAAACTTCATTATCAAACTTTCTGTTTCATATCCTATTGGAGAGCTATATCCTGTTCTAGATGTCTTCGGTCATCTTCCAGTGCCCATCACTTCTTTACTGACTTCAGCTTTGTTGTTGATTTTAGGATTTCCTGTGGACCCACGGAAAGTGCTAATAGTAGCTGGCCACCACAATTGGATAGTAGCTGCCTATGCCCATTTTGCTGTTTGCTACAGGTATGAATAGAGTGCTTGTCAGGTTGGAGGAGTCTACAAAAAGTGATAGTGATGAGCAAAGCAAAAAGTTTGCTTTATTCTGAAACGACAGTAGATCACATGCATTCAGTCTGCTCCTATAAATTGGAATTGTCACTTTTGCTTCTGCAAATAAACTGCTTGTTAGGAATTCAAAATTTGCTGCTTTTAGGTCAATTATTGATGCTGTTGTAAAAGTAATGCTGCTTCAAAAGCCTGTGTGAAAGCAGGCTTTCAATAGGAGTTTGAAGACTGGAAAGTTAGACTATCAAAAAACTTGGAACAGTGTTTGGATTTTTACTACATAAATGATGCCCCTTGTCTTAAATTTCAGGTTTTTTGCTTTAGCAGAACTCTTAAGCACTTGCTACTTCACCTGGATTGGATGACTGAAAAATGTCTTTAAGTATCTTCTACACAAGTTGGCTATTTTTTAAGATCTGGTGAAAGTAACACCTTCCTATTACAGAAATTCTTTTTAGTTCACATCTGGTAGTCTTGATGTAATTGGTGACTGTCTTTCCAGTGAAATGCAATGTTTCAGCAAGATCTGTTGCCAAAAGCAAGCACTGCTGTCATAATGTGGTTCAGAAGCGGAAGGGAGAGAATAAAGAGTGTAATGTGAATAGCTTCTTCACTACCAAGCTGAAGCCATGGTTTGCTGCCTTTTTCACTGTATAGAACACTAAATTACTTTAACTTAAATCACATCGAACTTGTCTCTTGTATTCACTGGTGCAATTTGTTTTGTTTTAATTTGTACTCAATATAGCTTCTCCTGCTCTACTTAAAAGTTCTTGTTTTCTATTATGCTTAATATGGCCTGACTGGAGAAAGAGGCAATGATTTGCAATTGTCTCCATGCTAATTGTCCTCTCCTTAAGATTTTATCTCTGTTTTCCTTGGATGCTAGCTCACATAAGTGAGGGACTCTGTCTCTTTCCTACTTGATAATCTACTCACTGAGATTGTTACCATTGAACTTAAGTCATTAATGATGCTTTTGATGACACATTAGGCTTGATTGGTTCCTGAAAGACAGCACAGGTCAATATGCCAATTTAAAATGCTGTTCTTGATTTGAATATGGAACTTTCAGGAACTCTAGGAATACAATAGTGGAATTCCACCCCCTCTGCCCTCTTCCACCCTTATGCAGCTTTGGTAACACTTTTTTCCCCTCTTTGCTGCATCTTAGTACCTGTTTGGTTTTTTTATGGCTTGACAAGTGACTATTTTGAATATCTAGTATCTGAGGAGACACCATACCCTTAAAACTACTTCACCGTATCTTAATATAGTTTGCTTGCACTATTACACTGCACTTGAGTGATGTGATTTGTAGATTCTTATCAGGATTATTATAACATAACATCATCGTCTGAATTTTCATCACTTCTCAAAGTGGTAATTTATAGTGGACTGGACAGTCAATCCTGTGCAGTAAAAAATGAAATATATTCAGATGCTTACTTGGCAACTTACTCTTATGCTGCTTGCAACAGATATTATTTAAATACTTAGAATAATTATTTTAATAAAGATAACTATTTTAGTAAAAAGCTACAGCAAAGCACAGTGCATCCTAAAGATTGTTGTTTGTTTTTTCCCTTTGAAGTATGACAGAATTCTTCAAAACTTGATAAATTTTGTGAGAAGTCTTGGTTGTGTTAAAAGGCTTATGGTTATTGCAGTTCTGCTCTTAAGTCACTTCAGTACAGTTTCTCCTGCGTGCTGTATGGGTAGAGCACAGGGATATTCAGTGCTGCAGAATGCAATGATGAAGGGAAAGAATAGCAACTGGCAAAAAATACTATAGATACATTTCTGCTTTGGTGTTAATGTTTATATAATGTAACTACTTAGAATTACTGTGGTCTAGCCCAGTGGTAAAGTATCTAAATTGTTGCCTAGAATTAAATCAGATAAATTGTATCTTTCTGGCATCCTAGATGTCTTTAAAGTTGCAGAGCCAAATGATCCTCTAAAAATCAAGCTTATAGTCAATTCAGTATACAGCCTTTTTACAATATACTGTAAACCAAAAATGTGACTAGATAGCACAGCTTTGTGTTAGAGCATGGTGGGTGTCTTCGAGCAGGCTATGTAAGATACCTTGCCTCCAGAGATGAGTAGAAATTTCTTCTGAAGTATTATGCTGAACCTCATCCTACATCCTTTGGCTAACTCAGGATTTTGATTGGATCATCCACACTGGTTCAGGCTTAGACTGAGATACCTATTTCTTAATCTCTAATGTTTGCTCCTTGTTTTTTCGTTTGCCCTTCCAGAATTAAAGAATCATCTGGGTGGCAGCAGGTGTTCACAAGTCCCTATCTGGACTGGACAATTGAGAGAGTGGCTCTTAATGCAAAGGTGGTTGGAGGACCTCATGGAGACAAGGATAAGATGGTTGCAGTTGCCTCGGAGAGTAGCATAATCTTGTGGAGCATTCAAGATGGTGGTAGTGGCAGTGAAATTGGTAACTACAACTGTTTGAGTTTTTTTCTTTTTTGTTTATATATGTAACCAGAAAGAAGTCCATGTGATCAGCAGTGTTTGGTAATCAGTTTCACAGAATGACAAAATAAGGTATAGTAAGTAATGCATTGAAGCATGTTAACTTGCTTCTCTGTGCTGGAAGAATCTTTTCTCAAAACTAAAAATGTGGATAATTAAACTCTGTTTACTGAGCAGATACTAACTAATACTGCTCAGTTCAGCTTGAGTTTTTGTGTGAAGATACAGGTTAAACTTTTCCCTGGACTTGCATTTGAATCTAGGCCATAGCTCAGGGGAACTGAATTTCTGAGATAGAAAGCTATAGATACTGAGAGATTCTGATATTTTCTTTACTTTGTTTTATTAAGGTTCTATTTTTACACAAGATAATAAAAAGGTTTTCGTTCTCTGTCAGATCTAGTTCATAAAGGTAATCTGGAAAACAAAAATTTCTTTTTATAACTGGAGTGTCTCTGCAGAGACGAAGTGTGCTTTGCTGCTCTAACTGTACAGAAATTGCTGCTTGTACACTTTGACACTGAAGGACACACAATTAGGGAGGCTTTAGAAACAGCAAGAAGACATTTTCAGAAGTAAATATTCCTTAGTACTGATCTGATGGCTCGTCTGACTCACTGTTGTTTGAATGCAGCACGGATTTAGGAGGCAGTGAAGGGAACATTGCTATTAACTTCCTGTAGCCTAATCCCTGGTGTTTGAATTGCCCCTGTTGTGCCAGTACTGTCTGTTTTCTCTGGCATTGGATACTGCTTACAAAGTACAACAACAGTTTCCTTATGTGGACACTTTTTTTCTGAGACAATGCTGGTTAATTTGCTATGAGATATATTTCCACAGTTGAAGTAATTAGAATTAATGTGATCATTAATTCAAGTCAAAATGACCAAATTAAAGTTTTGATCCATGTGCCTTCAGAGGAGGAGCTTACTTGAAAGGTACTCTGGCAATTTCTAACCATGTTAACAGATACTACTATTTTTTGGTGCTTGAATGAGTGGAAGCATCAAGTCAGACTTGAAGATGGAGAAAAGTAAAGGTCTTCTATGAGACGATACTGCCTTTTTGTTTGTGACTCTTCAAGTTCATGAATGTAGTCGTGGTCAGCAAAACAGAAGAGCTTCCATTGTATTAATTAAAAAAAAAATCTGAAAGGTGTGTCTAACAGTCAGATGTGAAGTACTTCTATTCAAGGAATAATTACTGTACTTGAGAAGCTTTTTCTTCTATTAGGCTCCCCTTAATCAAATTTTAGTGACCAGGAGTGGTTAGCATGCGTGACAGCTGTACTCCTGTAATAGGCATTGCTTTAAGCATGATGCTATTACACTCCTTCTGCATTTTCTGGTGTGACTTAGCTGCTCATGTTGCCTTGGGATTTCCAATAAGAGAAGTGAAGCAACATCTCAGATTTTTTGGAAATCAAGTGCAAAGAAATGCAAAACCCATAAGTGGGCTTTTATTTCAGATATAAACTCTAAAATATGCCAGTATCAAAAGGTTCTGATAACTTTGACTACAGCTGAACATGGCAGCAAAACTGGAGGATACACTTTAGTTTCTGAACAGGCTGTAGTGCATTGAAGTGACTGTGAGTCAAAGGAAATGCGACTTGGGGCTGGGGGAGCAGAAAGTGCTCTACAGGATTGAGTCTTTAGTCCAACTAACTGACCAAAAGGTAGCATTCCTTTTTTGAGTAGCAAGTCATGCTACTTAATTTTAAAAAACACCCTCTAAAATCTGTGTTTAATAAATTATTGCTTGAATATGGCTGTCTTGTTTCTTTGTAGTGGCAAATACTTGCAGTCCTCCTTTGTATTAGAGAGAGAGAGAGAGAGTACATTGCTATCATCTTGTGAAAGAAAGTCCTTGTTCCAAATAATCATTGCAGCCTGATGTCACCATTCTCAGAAAAGTGTGTGGGCTGGCATGTGTGTGATGGAGCTCTCCCAGAGCACTCTTTCTCCTTTCAATATTACTTATATTCGACACTGCTGCTGGATTGCTGCTGTAAGCAGTGTTTTACTGAGAGGGACCCTTAAGACAAGAGCCTGTCATTATGTATAGCATTGTCTCCCCTGTGGACGGGTCTCAAGATTGTTGAGGCTAAGCAGGACTGACACTTCAAATTCCTCCAGACCATTCAAGCTGTCTTCCTTGATTTCCTTGAACCTCATCCTTCTCTGGAGTAATCAATTCTAGTTGTTTCTGTGGATTTTTTTGTTATTGCCTTTTTCATGTGCCCTATACTGCTGAATCTTATCTGCATCAAATACCCTGGAAAACAGTTTAGCATCCCAATTAAAACATAAGTATATACTGAGCTTCTTGAGGTTCTTGGAGTATAACTGAGGGCTGCTTCTTGGTTAGAAGTGGCAGTCTGTTTGCCTGAATTTGGCCAAAAATAATGTTGGGAAATTTTCCAGCTATTGGGTACTCTTGTTTTAAAGATTTCTGCTGCAGTTAAATTATATTAGTGACAAGTAATAAAAATATGTAGAATGAGCAGTATGAAGCAGGAAACTCTTGAGTAAAGCTTGAGACTTGGCAGTATATTGTATCCCCCGTAGTAACAACTTTTGTAGTTACCAGGCAGTAAAACTTAGGCTGGAATTAGTTACAAACTGTGTTACTTACATGGCCAGTTTGCTGGACTTCATAGGTGCCAGCTTGGAAATTATCTCAGGCTCTTTTAGTTTGCTGTAACTTTTAAGTACATGGTACAATGAATAGACAAAAACCAGTATGCTATCCAAGTTTGCAGTTCAACTGAAAATACTGATGAGACTAGAAAGCTCTAAAGAGAGGACAGATTTTATGGAAAAACTCAGATGTTAAGGTCTACCATAGTCATCAATGTCTGGCGTGCTTTGCAGTGTTCCAATTTTTATTAACTGGTTTTGATGCCACAAATCTTCCAGACTCGGAATAGTATGTGATGATGTGAAACTGTTTTCCTTCATATCTGCAATTTCTAATAGCCTGTAACTAAAGGTAAAAGATCTTGGAGATGAAAAGAGAAAAAAATAAGCAGCTGCAAAAGTCTATTTATTTTTCTAGGTTCGAAAGACAGATTTGAATGTATTCAAGTAGTGTCAGATTGGAGTCCCAATCTTTTCCCAAAAGTTCCATCTTTTCCCAAGAATAAGGATGAATCCTTGTAGCCATATTTGTTTCTAAAAATACATTTAAAAATACATTCTAAATACATCTAAATATCTAATACATCAAAAAATACACTCTAAAAATACATCTATTTAATTTCTAAAAACACATTTTCAGACTGCACCTATTTGTTTGCAAACTAGAATGGAGTAAATTTGTGTGCTGAATGCCATAAAGTTACTGCTTCTTAAATGATGCTTAAGTCACAGATTAACAAAACAAACAAAGAAAGCCCCCAACAAACCCAATCACAAAACAACAACAAAATCCTGCTTTGCTGTAATAGATTTTTTTTTTAATCCATTTTTTTATGCCTTAGGATGTATAAAGCCATTTGAGAACTTGATAGCTGTATAAAAATAAGGAATGTATATTTTGCAGTTTCTTCTTCCTTCTTTTGCCTCCTTTCTCCCTCCCAAGTAAGGAGGGCATCAGCAGAGAAGACATCATTTAATAGAACCCAGTTTGGTGCTTGAATGGTACCTCAGCTAGCACCCTTAAACTCAGTTTGGCTGTTCTTTACTTGCTGCTGTAGTAAATGTGACATATGATAATAGTGGAGAGATTCCATTGTTGCTGTCATTTTCTCTTTATTTTAGATGAGCTTCACAGACTCTTCATTTTTTGTAGGAGTGTTCAGTCTTGGAGTCCCTGTAGATGCACTCTTCTTCATTGGCAACCAGTTGGTGGCTACAAGCCATACAGGGAAAGTAGGAGTGTGGAACGCTGTGACTCAGCATTGGCAGGTGTGTTCAGTTCAGTTTTCTGTATCACTTTTATTCAGCTGGTGTGTCTTTCTAGTGAAAAGAGACTAATCTGAAAGCATGTGTGAAATACTTGCTTGTCACAGGTATTTCAGCCTTGACTTGTGTTAATGGAGTTTGCTACCTTGTTACCTAAATATTGTGCCTGTGAGCAAAATAATGAATTGTTTGCTGGTACTTCCAAGCATGCTTTTTTATAGGCTTTCAAACAGAAGCATGTGGTATGATTTGGGAGTAATAAATGTCAAGAGTGTGTATATTTAGACTTCCTTGTGAATAACTAGATTTGTCAAAATTCACTGGGAGCATAGGAAATAAACAATTGTGGGGACTGTGTGACAGCAATTTCTGCACTACCAGAAAGAAGAAAGCAAGGAAATCTGGTATCTGGGGATCTCAAAAGTTGTTTTACAGTGGGAGACTCTTCTTCAGAAGAAATATGCATGGTGCTTTAAAGATGTCTGTCTTGCCTGTGCATGCTTCTGGCTGCACTGACTTTATTCCCGCTGTCAGGATGCATATCAGATACACAGACTCCAAGGATCTCTCTGAATCTGAGAAAACAATGGAGCATTCATGTGAATAACAAAGCTTGTAACGCGGCCAGACACACATCTTTGTGCCACAAAGCTTGGATGCTATAAAAAAATCCCAGAATTGCCTTGCAAATCTCAAGAGGCAGAACTGACCTGAGGCGACTGCACTGTTTGCTGACTAAGTTCTCATTCAACCTTTAAGTGACAGTACTACTAACAAATAACACAGATAATAAGCATGGGATAGCACTGCTTCTGCAGCAGACAGACGTCTTAGTATGGTCTTGAATTAAGCAAAACATCATTTAAAGCTCTATGGATGCCTTGCAAAATTGTCTGTTAAGAGACAACTTAATGCTATGTGACAAGCTGGCATTTGACAATATTTTCTAAAGGAGCAAGTCATAAGGAATAAACCCTGATGTCCCATTCATCATCTTTGTTTCCAGGGGGAGCCACAGAAATCTTTCTGATCACATTAATAGTTCTTCAGTTTGACTGACTATTCCTCTGGTGATATTATTACTTGTTGAAGAATAGTAAATCTTTGAGAGTCTTTTATGTAATAGTCTTCTAAAACCAAGTTTTTTGGCTTTTTTTTTTCCCTAGAGGATTTGAGTAGTTTTCTTTTAAGCAAACAAACAAAACCAACAAACAAGTCACCCAAACTAAAACAACAAACAAAACCCCAAACAAATGAACCCCAAACAAATGAACCCCACCCAAATCTCACTAATTTCAAAGTGCTTTCTGTACCTCCTGCTCATCTGTTAGTAAGGAGGGGGGAAAAAAATCTTCCCGTAGGTATTTGACTCCCTTTTAGAACACTTCCTTTCCTTAAAGATCGAAATGGCAAGGTTGTACCTCTGGTCTTTAAATTCCCCATGAGGATACCTGGTATTTGTGTAACTGCTTTCCATGGTTGCCCATAGCTCTGAACTGAACATGTGCCATGGTCTAGTTGCTTGGCTAGGGCTGGGTGATAGGTTGGACTGGATGATCTTGGAGGTCTCTTCCAACCTGGTTGATTCTATGTAGTTATACTTGCTGCAGTAGGAGAAGTTTTGAGGAACAGGCTGTGCCAGTGCCTCATTACGTTCACGCTGGTAACTTTGTTTCCTTTTAGGCTTTCTTTGCTGATGCCTTTCTGAATTTTACNATCCAAGAATACTTTATTTTTAGCTTTGGATCTGTGCTGGATTATGAGTGAAGATAAGTGAAAGAGATGTAGTTCTTTAAACTAAGGGAGGAGGGGAAGTGCCTTTTCCCTCCTTCCTCCCCCCACCCCAGCCATCCCGCCCCAGAAGATATGCAGAAGCTATATTTGTGTTGCAGCTTTCTCTGTAAGGTTATGTGATAGGCTTAGAATATGTTTTAGGGGCTTACAACTATTCTTAGGTCAGGAAGGGGTACTGGTTTAGAGTGCAAGCTCTAAAGTTTCTTTAGAAGGTGTGGGGAAGTCTCTTTGGTTAGTTTATTTTACTTTTATCCAACAGATTCATTGCAGNTTACGTTCACGCTGGTAACTTTGTTTCCTTTTAGGCTTTCTTTGCTGATGCCTTTCTGAATTTTACTTTAAGGAGGCTGAACTCTGCCTCTAATTGGTTCTCACATCTTCTTCCTGTCTTGGAGATTTAAACAGACTACCTGAGGGGTGGTTTCCCTAGTACTTATTCCTCTGACAGTGTTTCAGTTCCANGTATTTTGCAAATGATTTTTCAAGTGTCTGAAGCAATTGGAAAGATGCTGAGAGTCAGAGAAAAACAAGAACTGAAGCTGAAATTTCCATGAATTAGCATTCAGTGTCCATTAAGTTGGCTGACTGAAATATTTGGAGTACAAGAAAAATTATTATGGCTGTACATGTTCAAGTGCTCTGGATTTAAAAAAAAATGGCTTTTGGCTTTTTCTTCCTCAGGGATGAGGCAAGATTTGCTTGAGATAGGGGATCATACCTAGGATAAGCTAAATTTTTCCACTGCTTGAGGTATCTGTCCCACCTGAGGGAACAAGTGCTCCTTTTGGTCTTAAAGGGTGAAGAGAGGGCATTCTTAATCCCTTACCTGAAGCTGTAGACCAGCAAGTAAAATAAGACAGGGCTACCTCCCAGTTTACTTGGTGTGGATGTGTATTGGAAGTGGGAAATCATAATGGCCCAAGAAATTATTTCCTTGCTGTATAGCTACTAAAGGCTGAGATCTCTGCACAAGGACTAAGGCCTGAGGGTAAAGGAGGGCTTGGACAGTCAACATCTACTTCCTTTGCCCAGCAGTCTCTTAAGGAGATGTCAGAATGGGAAGAAGAAAGAGGACAGAAAGTGTGAAATACTCTTACTCTGCATATCAGAAAAAAATCCTGTTTTGAAGATGTGGTTTGGCTGCAGCACTCTCTGTGTCTTGATATGGAGAAGGATCTTGTCTGCATGCTTCTGCTAAACTCTATGACTTAAGATCCAGTTTGGTTGAGGACTGTGATCTACCAGCAATACCTTAAGCATGGCATTGTATGTGTGAGTGCCTGCACAACAGCTTCAGGCTAGCGCCAGACTCAGGTGCTTTTGAACAAAATGTATCAAGAATGTGTGAAAACTGAGAAAGTAGCAACCTAACTTCTGGAATTGTTTATTTTTGTTTCCTTCGGTTTACACTAGGTTCAGGATGTTGTTCCTATCACAAGCTATGATACTGCTGGGTCTTTTCTGCTTCTGGGCTGTAACAATGGCTCTATCTACTATATAGGTAAGAAATAACGAAGGAGGTGGTGCTGAGCAGCTTTGTTCTTAAAGTCTAGTTGGGCTAAGTTGCATCAGAACATCTCTTTGTATTCAGAGTAGTAAACAAATGTCTCTTCCCCACAGACATGCAGAAGTTCCCATTACGAATGAAAGACAATGATCTTCTGGTGACAGAACTGTACCACGATTCCTCCAATGATGCTATAACAGCACTCAGTGTCTACCTCACACCTAAAACAAGTCAGTGTTGTATCATGGTCTCTTCAGTACAGCCTGTTGCAGATTGTTGTGGGTTTAAGGCACTGGGATGTCTTAAAGCATAGAGTACAGACCTCCAGAGGGCTAGACACAATACAGGGAATTGTAAATTGTTACTCTATCCCATAATTCTGCTATCTCTTTAGAAGCTAGCTGTAAAGCCAGCTCTTCCTCTTTTCTCCCTTCTCTCTCCTTCTGGGTATGCATGAGCTGTTATCTTTGGAATGGGGCAGGATTTCAGGCCTATCTGGGGCCTGGGGTGGCCTGGCTAATTCTGTTTTCTATGCAGTTCTGGCCTGATTGGGCCTCATGTAAGTGGGCATGGGGTGGCGGTGGGAGTGGAGAAAAGAGCACTTAGGCCTGGGTATTAAGGTATGGTTGGGGGGGAAGGCTTTTCTTGGTATGTAGTATTACAGATTTTGTGTACTTGATATGCTAGTTACATGTAATTGTGAATAGTATTTCCATTTAAACTTCTAATTCTTTCCAATCCTATGTGGAGTGTTTCCTTTACTCTTCTTGGAAGGCTTAAAGAGCATCTGTCTTTGCTCCCTATAAAACCAAGACACAGATGAAGTTTTTTTCTTTTTCCTATATGGGCTTTTTCTATTGCTGCATAGCCAGGCTAAACCAGACAAGGAAGCCCTTGACATCAGCAGTTTTATTTTTTTTCCCTCTTCATTTAATCATCTTCATATGACTGATGAACACTAAGCATACATCTGTACACATGTGTAAATAGGCACTGTGTGTGCATATACTTGTGCATCATGTGCTGCACATTAGAAACTAAAAACATATGCACAAGCACTGATATGTGATGCATTAATGGACCTTTGTTGCTTTTAGGTTACGCTCTTAGATTATGAATAGTATTCACTGAAACAGTTTGTGGTGAACTGAGGGGGGAGATAACCTTGCTGTTACATCTTACCTTATAACCAGTATACTAAACCTCATTTACTTATGCAGCTGAATGATGCTTAGTTACTGTGTATATACACCCTTTGTAATCACAGTGCAGCTATCTCTTAAATGGAAAAAACCCAAACAACAAAACCCCCCAAAAAATTCCAAATGAAGCAAAATTCAAGAAAACTCAAAGTAGGAGAAGGTAGCTCATGTAACTCTGTCTATACCACAGTGATGTTTGTAACTGCTCTTTCCTGTTTGCCTGTATGTGGCATATATTAGCCATATCATCTCTTTGAGGAGTACCAAAATGCCAGATCATAAGATCTGTTGTTCTTATCTCTTCTTTCGTTGCCAGGAGGGAGACTCTATGACAGTGTTCAAGACTGTAGTATGGAATTGAACAAATGTTGGATTTTTTTTTTAATGACAAAATGCTCTCTCTGTTCATGGGAAAATAACAAGTAAACAGCACTTAAAGGAAATACCTATCTTACTGTTGAAGCTTGGAAATACTTACTGCCTCATTCCTTGGCCCCTTCCCCCAGGTTTCATTGCTAGGGAAAACAACTGTGTTCTTTCTTGTTTTAGGTGTAAGTGGAAACTGGATTGAGATTGCATATGGCACCAGCTCAGGAGCAGTGAGGGTGATTGTACAGCACCCTGAAACAGTTGGGTCTGGGCCTCAGCTCTTTCAAACCTTCACAGTTCATCGAAGCCCTGTTACAAAGATCATGCTTTCAGAGAAACACCT
Source organism: Ramphastos sulfuratus (assembly GCA_013399055.1). NCBI lineage: Eukaryota > Metazoa > Chordata > Aves > Piciformes > Ramphastidae > Ramphastos > Ramphastos sulfuratus. Next base: position 176,122 of record WBNM01039205.1, on the reverse strand, counting down.
TGTGTCAGGTAATCTTTTGTGTGCACAAATTTGTATTGGTGGTTCTTCCCTTCTCCTGAGCAATGAAGTATTTTGTGTGGATTGCTTTATAACTTGCATTGTTCCCAAAGTGACCGAAAGGAACTGGACAAAGATTTGGGAGGGGTAGGGGGGGCTAGACTGACTTGGTTCATCTTTCTTAAAGTAAACATTCTTCAAAGCTTTTAGCAGTTAAAAGGCCTAAGTTTTATCTGACCAGATACTGGAACAACTAACTCTTCTATGCCTTATCGCAAGGTTGCCATTTGTGGAAATAGAAGAGTTTGTAAACAAATGTATTCCTGTCAAGTCTTACTGTTGTGGGCAAGTCCTTTAGGGCTTGTCTTCTTTTAACAGCCTTTCAGGAGCTTTCTGGGTTGCAGCAAAATGTGCACCACATCCTCATGGGTCTTAAAAAAAAATGCGCACCACGTCCTCGTGGTCTTAAAAAAAAATGCCTTCCCATGTCTTCAAAGGGTTATCTTTGTTTCTTCTTTTCTCAGCAGTCTTCTATTGATTCTTGTAGTGTCCTGTTCAGCCTGTTTTATGTTCAGGAAAGTGTCTTACTTTCAGGGAAGAGTGTGTAAAAGAAATCTCTTCCACCCAGAATCCAGCAACCAGGGGATGGCGGAGAACAGATGCACTTTCTGCTGCTATCTCATTTGTTTTTAAAAAGGAATAGGAAACAACATGGTAACCAATGATGCTGCAAACAGTCCACAGGTTCTTTGTTCCCCTGCAACTTGATGCTAAACCCTTAGTGCCAGGAAAGGGCACAGCTGTATGTAGAAAACTGAGTAAGTGATGAACGAAACAGAAGAGCACTATTGTGTTCTGCTGCCCTGCTGCACTTAGGATATGTCTTGTCCTAGCATCTGCACATGGGATTGAGGTGTGCTGTAGGCTACTGGTCCTGACTCAGACCTTAGAATTGTGGCCCACCACCTGCCTCAGTTTGTTTCTTACATTTCTGAGGGAAAGACAAAACTAATAGAAAACAGGACACCATCAACAAGTTGTAGATTGTTAGGTAACTGTCTAGAGATGCTCTGTGACCTGACATTGACTAAATTCTAATTGATCACTGAATTTGAAAAGCTATCATATAGAAATCGTTGGAGAAGTTTCTCTCAACAGCTTTGTCCTCCCTTGCAAATGTTAACCTAATATCTTTTCCTTTCTAGTTTGTGCTGATAACAACCACGTACGGACGTGGACCGTGACTCGGTTCCGGGGCATGATTTCAACTCAGCCAGGCTCAACTCCTCTTGCATCATTCAAAATCTTATCACTGGAGGAAGCAGAGAGTCATGGCAGTTACTGTTCTGGAAATGACATTGGTAGGGTGCCCCTTGAATGCACTGTGGGAGGCCATACATTCACTGGTCTCATAAAGGTTTAACAAGACCTTCAGCCCTATAGCATGCAAGTCAGGTGATGGGTGTAAGCTCTCTCCTTGAAAAGATGGCAGGAATCTGTAAGATTTACCTGGAAATACTCAATGTTTAGGCTGTATAGAATGAGTACAGTTAAAGGGCTTATTCTGAACATGAGAAGAAGCGAGGAAAAAACTTTTGAACACAGATACTATTCCTCTTCCTTGAGCATTTCACTTTTGGTTTAACTAGAGAATGACAGCACAGGAGACTGTATTAAAAGTATATGAGCATAGTAAGGTTTGGTTCTACTGTAAATTGCAGTTCACTGTTCTGTTGGGGTTAAAGGATGCATGTGTGAAAAATTCTTCAGTGCATTTGAAGTTGTATCAAAATTTATAGGAGCCTTGAAACTGCAGAGGCAAATTATGGTAGCACATTGCTGTAGGAAGATACTTGAAGGAATGCATGTCAGTAAATACGGGTAAACAGGTAGTCTAGATTCCTTTGTGGTCTGAGTCTTGTAAATGAACCTTTGATGAATAGGATGCCCTGTGAGCACAGGATGGAGCCAGTACTATGGCAATAAATCTGCTTAAGCCTCTAGACATCTAGGAGCTGCAAAATAAGAATGTACATACTGTTATTAGAGAGGCCTAATGGAGGGTTTGGTCTAACATAGTAATTCTTCCAGGAGCATGCAAGAAAGTCAAGAATAGGTGTCCTTTATAGCAAAAGAATGTAAAATATTTGTGTCTGTAGGAGCTTCTAATTTTTGAATGGCTTTTTCTAGCTTTTAGTCATCTTTTCCCTGGTCCCAAGGCTTTAAAATTGTAGTAGTGATACTAATATGAGTTTGGGTCTTCAGGATGGTGTGGGGAAGAGGGTGAGGGAATTGGAAAAACAAAACAGAAAAGTGATTTTTTTTTTTTTTTTTTTTTTTTTTTTTTTTTTTTCTCCTCTAGGACCCTTTGGTGAACGTGATGATCAACAAGTGTTTATCCAAAAAGTTGTTCCCATTACTAATAAGCTGTTTGTAAGGCTGTCTTCAACAGGGAAAAGGTACCTGGATGTTTAGGGTTTTAAGTGGGAAAGGAGAAGGAGTGTTCAGGTGACAGGGTCTCCTATCCCTTGAGGATGTAAGCAGCTGCACATAGAGGCTTCTAATGTGCTTGACAGCTCTCGCTCAGCTCTAGTTTGTGTGTTAGTAACAGAATTGTAATCTACTATAGTCTATGGTGAATCTCACATGCTTCTTATTATCCTTGCATCTCTCGCCTAATAACTTTGAATCTGAGTGAAAGTGTTGATGCCTTAAGACTAATAGCATCTGAATTGAGAACACAAGCCCAGAGGACTAGTGCTGTGCCTTCTTTTTTTCTGTACTTCAGGCTAGATTTGTATGTTGACTTATTTTGGCAATTCTTGGGTAAAAAGCTCACTAGAAGAGGCCAGAAAAACAAATTACCAAATTACCCAGAATATCTGAGGTTCTGGTATGGAGTATGGGTTAGCAGTGTTGCTTTTCCTCTCATTCCCAAGCTTCTAAATGAATTCTCATTCATAAGCTTCTAAAATGAAATAAACAAAGTGATGGAGATTTGCCATATCAAATAATATTGCAGTTGTAGTAAGGCAAAAGTTTTCTGTATAGGTAATGTTGGATTATCATCCGTGGAATTGGTTTTGGTTTTTTTGTTTCTTTTGCTGTCTTTTATGTGGTTAAATGTGCTGTTTCTGCAGGTTGGTTTCTATGAGTGCCCAGGAGCTGGTTTCTGGCATTTTTTTGAGTTTCTAATCGTTGCAAACTGAAATTGAACATGTGGGAATTCCCTAATAAAAACAAAGAAGTAGTAAGACAACAGATGGGAAGGGACTCTGTGTGCTACTCTCTGAGTAGCATGATAACCATGGGGAAGGAATTTTGTCTGGAAGAGATGTCTTTTTCTGCTGGCAAGTTTTGGGGCCTTCTTAGAAGATCAAAACAGTACTGACTTTACTGGCCAAACTCTGCCAAGTGCAATTGTTTTGGCAACTTGGAGCTTCTCTTTCCGTAGGATCTGCGAGATCCAGGCAGTTGACTGCACTACCATCTCCTCATTTACTGTGCGAGAATGTGAGGGGTCCAGCAGAATGGGCTCCCGGCCACGCCGCTACCTCTTCACTGGGCATTCAAACGGCAGCATCCAGATGTGGGACCTGACCACAGCTATGGACATGGTTAATAAGAGTGAAGACAAAGGTAGGTTGTGTTGTGCCAGGACTCTAGTGGTTGTTTTTCCGACCTCAGACATGTATAACTATGGTAGATGGGCACTAAGAGCTGTCTCTTTCAGATGTTGGCGGCCCCACAGAGGAAGAGCTACTCAAGTTGCTTGACCAGTGTGATTTGAGTACATCTCGCTGTGCCACACCCAACATCAGTCCTGCAACCTCAGTCGTTCAGCCAAACCGGCTTCGGGAATCTAATTCTAGGTAAGTCGCTAAGGGCAGCACCAGCTGCAGACACTAGGAGATTTACCTTTCATGTAGGCAAAACCAGGTTTGATGACCTGAATGCCATAGCTGAGCCCCTGAATCTACGCCTTAAGTTTCTTGAACTACACACATGTACTCCTTGATTTCTATTGGTTTACATACAATGAAGATTAAAGTATTCTATGAGACTCTGAAGTTAGTGATCTGGAAGCCCTTGTACATATGGGGTTGGGGGATGACTGCTGAATATTGCTGTTTTGGTGGGTGGTGCTGTGATGAGTGGGAGCAAGGTGTGCAGAAGAGCTGGCTGCTGTTCTTAGCTAATGTCTGCTTTTGTTGTCTTTGGTTGGTTTTGGTTTCTTGAAGTCTCCAGTTGCAGCATCACGAAACCATCCATGAGGCAGCCACATATGGTTCTGTGCGGCCCTACAGAGAAAGCCCCCTGTTGGCGAGAGCCAGGCGGACGGAGAGCTTCCACAGCTACCGGGACTTCCAGGCTTTTAACTTGTCCACCAAAAGCCCGACAGAAAAGGCAGCTGCTGCAAATGGGAATTCAAGCCAGGCAGAGGCCAGGAAGGCGACAGCCGAGGGCAGTGCAGTTGAGAGGAAGGCAGGCCTGACAATGGCGGTTGAAGGACGAGGCACAGGTGTGACAGATGCAGGTGGGTGTTGCAGTACAGAGGTTCACCGTCTGCCAGAAGGTTCTCTGGATCTCAAAAGAAGAGGACCAGAAGAGGAGAGTGAAGCCAAAGCAGAAAGCAAAAAGAAAATGGGGTTTGAAGGAGCTGGCTTCCTGGGAAGGAAGAAAGTGCCACTCCTGGCCTCTGCAGCAGTCCTTGCTGAAGGTGTGCCTGAATTACCTGGTGCAGCTTCTCCATCGCCTACAAAGACAGCTGCTTCACCGCGCCACCGGAAAAATGACTCATCCTGTCAAGACTATGGCTTGTGAAAATGTGACTGGTGGAAAAGATGGTGGATAGGTGCCCTCTGGCTGGTAGCAGGCATAACATTAGGTGGTGTGGGTTGTTTCTTGAATGGGACTTTGGTCTGAGATCCAGAATGAAAATATGAGAAAGTACCTGGCAGCTGCCAAGTCTTTGAAGAGTCGTCCACATCAGCGTGTGGCTTTATCAGGCTCCAAACTAGTATGGTACTTGGTCCAAAGATACTGTTGTGCATTCTTGCGTAAATGTGGTCAGGCATGTGATACGTTGTGGTTATTTTTGGTTTGGGAGAAGGGAGGGTGCTAAAGGAATACTTGGTTGCTCAGTGGGAGATGCCTTTCCCATACACTGCTCTGCAGAGCTGCTGCTGTCTCAGCTGGATTTTGCCTAATTCACAGGGCTGCCTCTGTAGTGTTTTATGAATAGGATCCTTGCTCTGTATGCTGCTGTCTGAAATCTGGAATGTTTTGTGCAGGTGAAGGAGGAAGCTATTCCAAACAGCATATTGTTTTGCCTCTTAGTCCAAATAAATTGACAGAGGAGTGTTGCTTGTGCTTTGTGAGACTGTGGTATCAGGTGATGAGTTTTGCTGATGTGACTGAGAGCATGCATAAAAATGTGCTTGGCAGAATACACAGAACTGGCAGTCTCTTGAAGGCTTCCTTGTCACTTTCTATGGAGAAAGGACAGAGATGAATATGGGAGTAGGTTTACTGTCACGGTGTAATAATTCTCAATTACAAGTGCCTTGACATGATACTGCCTACCTGTGTTGCATTGGCTGCTTGTTGTTTGCTCTTAGTTTACTGTGGGTGGTGAAACAAATTTTATTGCCTGTAGATTAGAAATACATAAACAAAAAGGAAGGCTCTGACAGCAAATGTTTAATAGGGAGTGGGTGGGAGATTTTCTGCCCCTGAGAAAGCATGCTCGGGGTTAAGCATTAATTAATGGCACTTTTTTTGAGTGTGTGTTTGGTTTGGTTTTCTTTTAGATTTGAGCTGAGAGAGTGGGGAGTAGGGAGGGAGAGGCAAAAAGGTTGAAGCACTCCTTAAGAATTCCTTAATTTCATTTCATGTTTATTCACTTGTGCATGAACACAGTTCTGTGGTGGAACTTTGTGAGGCTGGGAAAAGTTGTGGCTATCTTGCCACAAAGGCCCCTTTTAGCCACATGCTACATTTTTGGACAGGCAAAAGACTCTTCCTTAGCAAACACACTGTCCCCCCTCCCACCCCCGCTATCCTCCTCAGCTGTGAAAGTTGCATGGGAGACAAACATGAGCCTTTACCTTCACAGTCTTCTACTATTGTCTGACTTAGGGATTGTCAGACTGTTCTTTTACCTTTCTGAGGTGTCAGTGCTAACACAGTTTTTACAATGCAGTTTAAGAGAGGGTGGAAGCAAAGGCAACTTACCCCCTCCCCTGACAAAACAGTTCTTTTACCTAGTGGGCATGGGGTGGGGAAACAGCAGTCCTATCTCCTCCCCCATTGTCCATGCTAGTTGCTTTTGGCAAGTTACCCACTTTCCATTTTCTAGAGAAGGTGGTTGTGCTCTTCAGAGATGGGTATCAGTGAACGTGGTGTGCTCCTTGGTGACAGTGCTGAAGCCTTTGATGACATTGACAAAGTCTTCTTCATCTACATACTGTAAGAGGGTGGGGGGGAAGAAAAGATGTTAGATGAAGCTGTATCACACAAAAGGAGATCCTGTTGCTTCATTTCTTTGTCCTCATTCCCTATAAAGTTTTTGAAATAGATAAATGCATTTCTTGTGTGTTCTGTTCTTCCCAGCCTGACCTAAGACCCTGATGCACATTGAAGCCTTTGCAATGAGGTTCTTGTAAGTAGATAATGTTCATCTGCAGGATGGATGGAGGGGTGAGCAAAACTTGCTGACTGTGCTAAGCTACTTGGTGTAATAATGGGAAGAACTGAGTGAAAAGTGTGGCAGGAGGAGCTGAGCAGCACAGCAGCAGAGGCGGGTTAGGTTTAGGGAAATGTACAGCAATGTGCAGAAGGTGGGCAGAAGAGCTGCAGTATGTACTGCAGCTGAGCTCATGCTGTCAGGGTTGCTTGCCACCAAAAGTGAGAGAAAGTTTGTGTTCTGCTCCTACCACTTCTGAAATTCATTGGGCTGTTCTATAAACCACTTCTGACATTCAGACATCCAGCATGGGTTAGGGGGAATTTGCAAGCTAAACCATATGATGGTGTTAGCACAAGGTAAGCAGATGGAGCAAGAGCTTCCATAGCATTGGGAAGCTGTTCTGGCTTCTGAGAGCATGCAGAGAGCTCTGGGTGGGCTGTTAGTCCCCAGGGAATTAAATCATCAAGATGTGATGGCTGTGAAAAATTACTGCAGGCTGAGTCTCAATACCACTGATTCAGGAGCTCCATGAGCTGCAGATCAATGGAGACTGGAAGCTTAACCTGTACCTGAAGCCTTACCAGCTTCCTTGGTTCTGCTGTTACTGCTGGCAGCAGTGGTAGTAACACCATTCCTACTGTGGCATGCCTTTAATCTTCCAGCCCTTCTAGCTGTTTGGTATACTGAAGGTGAAAGCCCAAGGATTTACATTCTAGACCATCCTTCTTTTTCCTTTGGAAGTAAACTTAACAAATTTCACTTTGCATTTTGGACATAACTGCATAGTCCATCTAACTTTGTTCCTAACTCGCATCCCTTTCACCCCTATCTGTCCCCTTTGTAGGAACCTTATTAGTCTCTTTTTTTCTGGGACCATTCACATCTTGCTGGCTCCTGAACCCCTTCCCACACATTTTCTCAGGGAAAGGTGGAAGCCAGAGGGGTAGAGGTTAAAAAGCCTGTTCCCAGGTGACAAAGAGGACTGGATGCTGCCACTGTCCTTGATTTGAGAATAACAACTTACATGTGTGTGTATGTTCAGTGTCATGTTTGTGATACTGGCCAATCCTGTCCTCTTGTGTGTTAAGACAGATACTCTGCCTGCCCCCTCAACCTGCCCTCCCACATGGACAGTTTGAAGTCTTTGTCACAAATGTCAGAAGATCTGAGTATTCACATGTTCTCTGCATGGAGACTGAGCAGAGGACAGAGAGCAGGTCTCATTGGCAACTGAGTCCAAGGTCACAGAATAGAAATCGTTAGAGCACAAGCTCCTGTTTCTGGCACTGAATGTATGAAGGACAGCAAGACACCCCCTCCTCACACATGTATTTCCTGAAATGCATGGAGAGTAAAGCCTGTGTTGAAAAGTTGATGAAACAGAAGGGAGTTCTGCAAAGTGCATGTCCCTGGTAGACTGTAGAGTTATTATTCAGTGGGAAATCATAGGTAGATGCACACCCCTTACAGCCTGCTGTGCTGGGTTACAGCAGATCCCTCCCCCAGTAAAGTAAATTTACTACAACTCAGAATTTTGGAAAATCAGAGAAAAAATGAAATTGTATTTTTGTACAGTTTAAGCTAAATATAATAGTATAAGAATAAACTACTACAGAAAATATAATAACCTTAAGGAAGATGGGGAAGGGGTCAAGTGGCAATGAAGCAGCAGCAGCCAAAACAGCAACAGGGGAAGATAGCAGCAGGTGCAGCAGAAGCAGCAAGGAGAAGGTACAAGCTGTGCTTCCAAACGTAAGGCTCTTGATGCTCCAGTGACATTATATGAACTTATCCATTGTTGCCATTCTATGGCCTATCCCTAGAACGTTCATCTCTCCACTCGGAGCTTCCACTTCTAAGTTTCTCTGTTCCCAATTTTTTTTATGTTTGAGCTAGCAATCTAGCTCAAACTGCCACACCTGCAAATGCAGAAGAGAATAGGAAGCAGGAAAGATTTTGAGGGTCTAATCTCTGACCACAATCTTTTGGCTCTGTCTTCAGCAGACTGCTAGACTTTTTTTGTGACTAACAGAACAGGCAAATGCACAACAGCACCACAGAGGAACAGGAGTCCTTACCAAGCCACGACCAGCAGCGCGATGATTGCGAACGATGGCATCCCAAGGCGGTTCGTCAGCAAGAGACTTCTTGTCGTAGAGGTCCAGAAGCTGGCTGACGCTGCGGTGGAGAGAGGCCTGCGAATAGGTGCGGCGCAGGTGGCTCTGACTTGCTCTTCTTGGCCCAGATGCAATGTGGGCGTTGCTTGTGGGAGAACCAACTCCTGGAATTTTTGTATCTGACAGCCCCTGTGAGGAAGACACAAACCAAAGGTCTTAAAGGTCTCTTCCAACCGTTGTGATCGCGTTGTGTGTAATTCATCAAAAATAAATGTGGTCACACTTTATCTGAACAAAACCAAAGTGGAGGAGAACAGAGAAACCCATGCTTCAAAAGTCATAAACAGTTATAAATAGAAGAAATGCTTCAAAAATCATGAACAGGTAAAATAAATAAATAAATGGAACTTTCCCCATTGTAGGACAATCATATCAGTTAAAGCAAAATCCCCAAGTCTGATTTATTTTTCCTTTCCATCCCCTCCCCTCTTTTTTTGTTTTTTAAGGTAGCCAATAGATAGAGGTCCACAGATTTTTAATGACCAGAATGCTAGTCCAGATTTGCACATCAATGAGATGTTAGCGACCTCCTTTTTCAGGTATTATGGCCAGGGACAGACATTCACCCATTAGGAAAAACATGCAATGTAAGCTGCCTTTGCGCATGCTCTTTGGGTCACATCACACATCTTGCAGCTCTGCAAGCTAGCAACTCTACCTCAAAGTGCATTGTGTAGCTTTTGAGAGTGACACTGCTCGATGAATCAGATGTGTCAGCAATGGTCTCAAACTGAGGTTAAAGAGAGGGAGGAAAAAGTGTTAGGACAGGGCAAGGTGCACTGAAGGTGCAGTCTGTTCCTTAGGGAAGGTGTGAATTAGCTGCAGTTCTAAAGGGGAGCAATGTAGCACAACAGGGAGGAGGAGGAGAACTGACAAAAGTGAGGCACTATTTCACTTTTAACTGGTCAGCAAGTACTGTGTGGGCAGTCAGCATTGCTTGCCACATGACCTCACTGTTAATTGTAAAACACAAGTGATTTTGCTGCTTCATAGTAGCTCTTTCTTAATATCTCACAGTAAGTCCTTCAACTAATGCATTGTAGAATCTTCCCTTCTAATAAGTTGGTCCATGAGTGTCTGGGAAGAAAAAAAAAAAAAAAAAGGGAAAAAAGTAAAGGACTGGGTGGAGCCAGGAACATGGGAAGGAACTGTGCAGGCATGCCAACAGCAATGACATTTTAAAGTCAAGAGGCACAGTACAACATGACAGACTGTTGAGGAAAAGGACTCAAAACCCTGAGACAAAAAAAAAGAAGTTTCTTATGCTCTTAGCCTTTGCCAGGAGAAGGGGCACACTGGAAATGCCATTGTTTCCAAGAGCTCCATCGCTGAGGCACAGATGTAGCTTCCTGGCACTGAGACAAGAAAGAACAGAATGCGTGAAGGATGCAGGAGTCACTATCCTGCTTGATGGCGCTCACAGGAAAAAGAAGCTGAGAAGTGACAAGAAGAATCATCTCATGGCCTGGACATGTGAAGAGGCACAGAAATGGAAAGCACTGCTGCTCCTATTCTCAGTCTTGTAACAGTTGTGATATTCCTTTTGTCTTGCTTTTCCTCAAAGTGTAGGATAGCACTACCAGCTGCTATGTGGTGGAGCATACTCTTTATCTATTTTATTTTAGCATTATAAGACCATAATAAAAATGATGTAAAGCCTTTATCACTCCCCAGCAGTCCTCCTCCCAATGCCCCTTGTGCACAGATGAACATAAGCATTTTGTGAAGGTCCCTAGATTTCCCCTGATTGCATTCACTCTCCTCCAAATCTTCCTGGCATGCTGCTCATCCTAGAGCACTCCGGCTGGGTAGTGGGTGGACACTAGAAAGAAAAAAAGCCTCTCTTAAGGCCTGCTTTTTTAACAGGCGTATTTATGACAAGGACTGTAAGGCTGGTCCTGGTTAGCCATCCACAACAGATAGTTGGTTGCAGGTGAAAGGTTCCTCTGCAAAAGCATGCCTTAGCACCTACAGGATGCCAAGGCCTTTTCAGGTCTACTGCAGCTGTTGGCTAACATCAGGTGACATCGACAGCTTTGCATTTAAAGTTTGTTTTGGGCATCAGAAGCATTTCAGAGCCTGCAGACCAGGTTCCAGAGACATCTTTTCAGACTAAAAGCCTGCAGCCTGGCTCACTCCCTTCACAGGTACATCAGACAGCCCTTTTCCTCCACTGAACAGCAGTCATTTGGTAACAAATGGTGCAAGGAGGAAAACCCCTCTATGTGGGCAAATAAAAGTACAATGCAGTGGATACAGAACATTAGGCTTTACCGCACATACCGGATGGATTTCACCTGATGAGTACACGCTCATTGGTGATGTTCTTTTCTGCAGTGGAACTAAAGGAGGTCTGTCTCGTGCACAGGGTTGCTTGTGGACTTTTCTCTGAAGAATTAAGGAGAGAAGAATAGCCAAAAGGATCAAGCCTAGAACTACCATCAACACTGCAAACCACAACTCGTTGTAGAATTTTGCACGCCTGGACTCTCCTTTGTCCTTCTCTCCAGGTGTTGTCAAGATCAGCCCTGTAAAAAATCAAGAGGGATTAGGGGAGAAAGGGACTGTTATTTCAGAAGGCATTCAGCAATATGCTATCCCTTTCCTTGCTAATAAATTAGGCAGAAATTTAAGTAATTTTATCGTCATGTGCTTATTTGCACTTATGTTCAAGGTGCCATAATGGTTCAATATGCTAGTGGGCTGTAATAAAAACCTTACTACCCTCAAGAGACCCTGCTTAAAGTTCTGGCATTGCTGCTCAGGCTGGAAATCACCACTGCATCAGCACCTCTTGAGAAAGGAGGCGGTGGAGGTGGAATGTAAGAGGAGAAAAAAAAAGGCTTCTCCAAGTAACCTTGAAGAGTGGAAATGACTATGGTGATCTCAGAGTGGTACAGACAGAGGACATTCTCTCCAGCACTGTGTAATGGCTGGCATATGCAGTTAAAAAGAGAGAGGGAGGAAGACTTTACTGAAATGAGCGATAAATTAATGCAAAAACAACCAACATGAAACATTTTATTCCTCCTTCCTCCACTTGTAGGGGAAAAAAAAAAATCACTTGGTTGGCTTTGCTTCATATATAACACAAGTATAAGAAGCTGTGTAAGAAATCAGTGACAGGATTCCCTGTTATTTGCAACCCTACATGTGTATTCATACTCTTGGCAAAGGGCATTTCCATCACCTTCCCTTCCAAGCCTCTGCAAGTTGCCTGTGGTGTTGGGTACAAGCAGCAATCGAGAGAAAGAGGCAGTGTGTGGAAGGTGATGGATGTAGTGCAAATGGGACCACTTTCTCATGCAGCAGCCTTGCCTGAGATCCTGCAGGAGGATAGAGAGCATACAAAAGGATATAAAGGAAATGTAATGAGTAAGTGCAAAGACAAGGCCCATCTGTTTTAAGAAGCTAAACAAGATGCAACTCAAAAAAAAAAAATGAATAAAAAAAAAGGTGTGTCAGTTAGAGACAGTCCAAACTTAGCTTTCCTTCCACAAAAAATGAGTTAAAAGAAACTCAAACTTTTTACTGGCAGGCATCTATGGGTACTTTGAGTACATACTACTCGAAGGAAAATGAATTACTTAAGAGGTACTACACCAAAATCCTTCACCTCCACAAAACAGGCAAAGGCCTCATGAATAGAAGGGAAACAGTAGGTGTTATGAGCTGAGTCTTGACAACATCTCAAGTGACTTAAACTGGTGAGGGGAACATATCTGAGGTGAAGCTGCAGAGACTGGATAGTTAATCATATGAAAGTAGCTGAAGAATGCCTCTTTCTGGGGTGAGTGAGATGTGGGAGGAGAAATAACTGAGGAAAAACTTGGGAGGACAGGATTAGAACTCAATAAATTCTTAATTTGGAAGTAAAATCTGGAAGAGAGCAGATTCTAGTCTGCAGAGCAGATCTGAAGCTTATCATGATGTAAAGCAACAGAAATCCATCCATGGCAAAAAAAAAAACCAAAACCAAAAACAACACATTACCTACATAGCTCATACTCTAAGCCATTAAAGAATCCCCTGATCCTGTCATGAGATGCCATCCTGTCTGACATGCACTACAAATCACATTTCCACAACAAACACAACATGCATATTTACCAACTCCATCTCCAGCACTGTACTTGATGACTGGAGTCATGGCACTCCCTTCATCAGTGATGCAGGTTACCTGAAACAAAAAGGCTGCACAAAAAAAGGTTTGAAAATACTGTCAGCAGCAGAAATCAACACTGGAGGTACTGCTTTTTCACCATCATCCACCAGTTAAAACAGGCAGGTCTGAGAAAAGCTGAGGCAGGCATAGCACATAACCTACAGGCTCCAGCACAGAGCCTCATAATCCCTTATGGATGGGTGCTGAGCTTCTCAACTAAGAACCATGGCAGACCATAGGTAGTCACCACTATCATGTTGCTAGAAATCATGTTCCTGTCCACTTTTGATTTACTCATAATTTTGCCCTAAGTCCCTCATATTCCATTCATGGCTGTTACAAACATGTTAGAAGTATTTGAGTGAAAGAGAAAAGAGTATTAGCATCTCCGCAGTAACAAGGAAGGTAAAAAAGTAAACTGCACAATCTTTGACATACAAAGAGCCCAATGCCTTGAAAACAGAAAACATTTTTTCTTGTTCTTTTAGTTTCTTTTATTTTTTCCCTCACTTGTTAACAGTTTCCTTGTATGTTAAAAATTGTAAATTTCTGAAGAGAAACTGCATTACAACACACTGCTGATTCCGAGAGCTATTGTCTTAATTTTCTTCAAATGAAAATTTAAGTTCCAGTCTTTTCTCAAGCTGAAGACTTTCAGGCATTTCCTAGGGCACAGCCCTTAAGGGTGGAATTGCAACACAGTGCCAGTATTTGGGAAAGCTTGACCCTCAAGAGTCATTCTTCCCCAGTCAGGTGCAATGTTTAAGAGGAAGCTTAGCACCAAGGACTTTTGTTTCAAGCATCTCCTTAGACATGCCTATACCACACTCCTGTGCTCTTAAGCTTGGGATGGCTATGGAAAGTTTTTCTTAAATTCTCCCTGGCACAGGTTGCCCAGGGAGTTTGTGAATGCTCCCTCCTTGGAACTGTTCAAGGCCAAGTTGAACGAGGCCTTGAGTGACCTGTTCTAGTGGGAAGTGTCCCTGCCTATGGCAGGGGGTTGGAACCAGACGATCCTTGAGGTCCCTTCCAACCTTACCATTCTGTGATTCTATCAATTTAGCACATGATAATATTAATTTAGCTCAGCAGTCTTTCAGGGAGGGGAAACAACAGGAGACTGAAACTGACTTTTGTCAGATGTCCTTGGTAGGTAGAGCTCAGTGTCGAAGCCGCTGTAGATGCGCTGCCCGCTCTCCGTTAGCGCGTACTCCTTCAGGCGCCCGTTCAGCACAAAAGTGCGGCTCCAGTCTATGTGGATGGTAGATAAATTGCTGACAATAGAGAATGGAGCTGCATACCGAGGTGCTGCAAAAGAAGGAAAGAAGCTAACTGCTTGCTATTAGGCATGAGTGAGTTATACAGCTCAGAGAAAGAGAGTCTGAGCTGTAGGGAAGAGTAGGGAAGACACAAGCAGAAAAGAGAAGGCTGCTCTAGCATCTCTACACTGAGAAAGCAGAAGTAGCTCATATCTTTAAAAAAAGACCGAGAACTCCCTTTCTTTGCCTTTGTGTATGTGGTACAGACACTAAAACTCTATAAATTAAATTCCAGCTTAAGGTGAGGGACAGGGAACCAGAGGAGGCTGTGCAGCATGCCAGGCTGTGAGAACTGAACTGTTAAGGCAAGGCCTTTTTTGCAAAGCCCAAGAAATTGTGCACCATCATTTTTAAACACATGTATGTACATGGAAAAATGAGGTTTCAGAAGGCAAGAGCAGATGGCAGGCAGAGAGAAAAGAGACCCAGAACTCACTTCAGGGAGGAAGAGTTAATCAGCTGGGCTCAAAAGCTTGCTGACAAAAGACTTCACTTAAGTTTGAGGTGGTCCTTTCTTGTGGCTTTGCCATGAAGCCATGTGCCCAGTATGTGCTGCTTTGTTCATAAGAAAGCTGCATGTCCGCCTGCACTTTGCTGCTAATTGCTCACTGCCACTTAAAGCAAATCTTTCAGGCCAGACAAAGGAGACATTCAGAGTGACTCAAGAGACTTGGTGTAAAGACACCAGCAAGACAAGAAAAGCAAGACTGAAAGAAGAGGGTTGTGGACCTTGTGCACAGGGGTTTAAAAATGGCTTCCAAATCCTTTTGTTCTGTATGTCTCACCAGTTCTTTACAAATTTTCTCCATGTAAAAGTTTACTATCATGTTCCAGCTTTTTAGTTTGCAACGTAATAAAACACAGCTTTAGAGGCAAAGACCTGTTTTAAGTTTTTTTTTCAGTGGTGACATTAAAGAAAAACTGGGGCTATTCCACCTGAACTTTTCTGCTAAGGATGTAACAGATACATTTCTAGTAATTACTAGGCAGAATACCAAGTGATGCAAAAGGAATTTTTAGAAAGGTGATTCTAAACTCCTGACAGGAAAGCATATGATACAAAGTGAACATCCTCTTTGGCCTGACCTGGCAAGCTGAGATGAATGCCCATCACATCTGTTATGGAATCACTCTGGCTACAGTACTATAGATCTTTTTAATAAAAGCTGATGTTAGACTACTACAAATTCAGTTTTGATGGCAAAATCTATTCTGACTGCAGGCACAGGTCCTGCATGTTTAATTTCCATGCAGACCAGCACATGGCCTTAACATATTGCCTGTGGTGGTCAGATAAATAGCAACAAATTCTTACTTTGGTGTCAACAAGGATCCAATCATTCAGGTGACATCTAAGGAAAACTCTCATGAGCCCTGGCAGAAGTGCAGCATGAATTAGGACAGGAAGCTTGCTATCCAAAACATTCATCGGGTCTCTTTCAAGATCTCTACTTTTCCCAGGGATTATTTAAGGCAGTGTATTTATTACTACACATCATCCTTCTGGTAATACTTGAACATTTTATGGGCTTTGCTGCCCATTTTCAGTAAAATAAAAGGATTCCAGGTTCCCAAGACAGAGGATATGATATCAGATGATGAGCAAAGAAATATTTTTGAAGGAATGAGCAGTTGAGCCCCAGAGCAGAATTTCAATGAATGGGCAGCAGAGGCACAGTAACTGAGGACACTGAAGAGGCAGGTTTCTGGGGATGTCCTCTTTTGCAGAGGTGAAACCACCTGGCACTATGCAGCCCCACGCCTCAGAAGTGGGCGCTGCTGATGGCTGACCCATTTCTCATACTCACGCTCCTTTTCCGTGGTGAACCCAATCCACTCCGAGGCACTGCTGCCAACAGAATTGTAAGATACAACTCGCAGGTTGTAGGTTGTGTAAGGTTCCAAGTTGGACACGTTGGCACTCTGTCCTTTTCCTGTATACTTCACCTCGGTTGGGCCAGGACTGCAAGCCTTCACTGCTGGCTGTAGGTTCGGGGGACAAGCCATATACACATGGAGCTCATAGCTGAGAAGACAGTTGGGATTTTGATTAATCAAGAGCTTTAATCATGTAGCCACAAGTCATACATTTCATCCTAACAGCTGTATGTCTGGCTACCAGAGAAGAGAACAGACCTGATCCCATTTTCTGTCTTGAAGATTTTGGCCCCAACTATAAACCACCTATGAGCATGGTTTAAGTCATGCTCGCAATGAAACTGTTGATGCCTGTTACCTTGCTGCCCACTTCTGCAAATCAGGATTTGCCTCAGTAATAGAGGATGCAACTGTCTTTTCACTGCCAGCTGAGCTCACGATTTTTTGGCTGTGCAACCACAACTGTGAGACAAGTATCTCCACTGACCACAGCTCATTCTCTTCACCTTCATTCTCCCCAACTTCCTGCTCATCAGAGAAGCAACTGTGTGCATGAACACCTCTCAGATGGCATTCGGGCCACAGGAGGTATCTTCACCAACGCATGGGAAAAGGAGCACTGCAGCCACAACCATCTACTGCTCTCAGCCCTGCGATTCCATCTCCAATCGTTCTGCCCCTAGCTGAGATGTGGAGGTTTGTCCTACCTGGTGACAATGCCGTTGGGTGACTGAGGGGCACTCCAGTGGAAAGATGCATTCCTGGAGGTCACAGTGCGGATCTGCGGTGGGGGCTGCTCTGAGGGTGGAGCTGGCTGCGTGGTGATTTGGGCCATAGGTCCTTTGCTGCAACAGTTGAAACAGGTGCAGGCCTCCACACCAATAGAGTATGTGGTAAAAGGTTTTAGCCCATGTATTGTCTGCTGGGTGGCAGTCCCTTCTGATAGCTATAAAAATGAAGAGGGAACTTGTCACAGCTTCAAGTACCACAAGTACTAAATAAGAGTTACGGAAGTGAATTAACTCCAGAGGAAGACAGGCACAAGGTTCCGCATGTCCTTTAAGTCTGACATTAATGCAGCTGTTGTGTGCTAGGAACTCTGCATCCATTTTTCTCCCATTATGAAGCTAAAGGGCACTGTTCAAAGGAAAAGACCATGCCATCAGTGGCCTCACAGACGTTTTGAATTGAGCTCTGACCACTGCATGTCAACTTGCAAATGTCATTCTCAGAAAGAGAGAAAGACAAAAACCCTTTAAAGAGAAACTCTGGGATAAGTGGTACTGAAGGAGAAAGAAATTGATCTGGAAATTAGCTCCATGATACGTGTGCTACAAAATACTCATATGTATCTCATAAGCTTCCTCACCACGGATATAGGAGACAGCATTGGGCAGTGATACAAATAATGTCTGGCGAGTCAGTTTGCACATACACAGAAGAATGTGCTCACTGGTAGGTACCTTTAAGTTGAAGGCCAGTATGATGCTGCTAGACATTGAAATGGCTGTGGTGCTGGGCAAGCCTGTTAGGAAACTCCCTATGCTCAGCTAGGAGACCTGGCATTCTAGTAAAGGGAACAGTGCCCTCATTCTAAAACTGCTTGCAGGAACTGCCACTTTACCTTGTTGCTGGCATAGCTTCTTAAGCCAAAGAGATAAAAATATGTAGAAAATGCCAGTGAGGGGCAATATCTGCTCCCACTTGGCAGCACGTGATTTATCAGAGTGCAGCAAAAAGTAGGAAGGAAACAGTCAAGCAAGCAAAGGAAAGCACTTGGTACTTCTTGATGCCAGAGCCAGAGATGAGCCAGCAGCATGGCAGGTGTGAGGAGATGGAAATGGAGGACCATGCATGCCACAACGATATGAACTGGCTGACTGAGCCATGGCCACAGCCAATTGCACTGGAAGGAATACATGTGCAATATGCAGTTGGTAGGCAGCTTCAGCTCATGGACAGGATTGATGACCTGGGAATGTGTCCCTAGCACTTCCAAGCTGAGCAACATGGGCTAATGAAAAAAATCCCATACAGCTATTTATCTACTTGCAAAAATCAAACAGATAGTGCTAGACAAAAAAAGTATTCAAGTGTTTTGCACTGATTTGGTGTTAACTGTTTCTGATACCTTCCACAGTCCTAACCTTTCCCTGGTTCATCATAGAATGGTAAGGTTGGGAGGGACCTCATAGATCATCTAGTTCCAATCCCCTCCCATAGGCAGGGACACCTCCCACTAGTACAGGTCACTCAAGGCCTCCTTCAACCTGGCCATGAACACCTCCAGGAAGGGAGCAGCCACAACCTCCTTGGGCAACCTGTGCCAGTGTCTCACCGCCCTCACTGTAAAGAACTTCTTCCTAACATCCAGTTTAAATCTCCCCTCTGCCAGTTTAAACCCGTAACTCTTTGTGACTCTTTATGATTCTTATGAAGCCTCACAGGTTTCCTTAACTGAGATTGGTCATCTGTAGACACCTAATGGTGCTTTGACTAAGACATCAAAAGTAAAAGTTGCTTGACTACTTGCACTATTCTTTGGTGCTTCACCATTAAATGCTTCCTACCAACAAGAAAGATTTTAAGGAACGATCATGTACAGCAATTTAATGTGAGCTTCAAATCCATCCAAAGCATGCAGTCATTTCCTAACAGGTGCAGTTTCCAACTGCACCATTTGGACTGGAGGGAGCTGTTTGAAAGCATTTCCCTTGGATGGTTAGCTGCCCTTGAACAGTACTGATGCCTGTCACATTGTCACAGCACATCACTACATCAGAAGTGTTTAACGATGAGATGAGTGGAAGTCTTTAGCCAAGAGAAAGCATTACAGAAGAAGAAAGTTAACAATGGGAGTGCAGGAGAGGAAGCACTCTGCAAATCAACAGTAGCAGCTTGTAAAAACAAAATTGTCAAAGCTAGGAAACGCAAGTCCAAGTGGAAGTGCAGAAACAGTGTTGATAATACTCACCACCACATCGGCCCCTCTGGTATCATTTGAAAACAATCTGTAGATGCTGACCACCCCGTTTGGCTTAAGAGGGGGTCTGATGTTCACCACGGCCACTGTGGATGCCACCCTGTCGAAGAGAGGAGCTCCCAGGCCCTCAGGAGGGGCAGGGCCTGTTCGGCAGCGGGACCAGCTGCTGGGTGTCCTGCCTGCTGAGTTTACAGGCCACACCTGCAGCACACAAAAAGAAGGACCAGAGAAACTGTTAGTGAAAGACTCAAGCCCACAAAACATCCATGGTTAGCCGAGCATGCTACTGCAGCTGTGCTGGCACTGACAAAAAAGCAGAGCAATGACATCCATGTAAAACGTTCCCTGACTGCCGCCCAACATCTGTGTTGACCAAGTTACTTCCTAACAGAAGAATGGAATATTTCCCATTGCTGTATTTAGGTAAAAGAAGCAGATGTGACTTCCTAATAGAAGAATGGAATATTTCCCATTGCTACATTTAGGTAAAAGAAGCAGATTTCACGTCTCAGGCAGCGTGAGCTTGCGTGTGTTCTTCATTTCTGACCCTCACACTGAATTCCCACCACTACCTGTGTTGTAGGATTCCTTGAGGAGTGGTGATCAGCACTGATAATGTTTTCAAAGATATCTGAGCCAAAATACTGATNTATTCCTGTATATAGTGCATATATTTGCTTGTACATTGTGCTGAGCTGTAAACAGAGCTTCATTCCAGCCGGCTGAGTTCTAGTCTGGGTCATTTTATAAAGTGTGGGGGGGCAGGGAACTCCCAAACCATCACAAGTCCTGACAATTTCTCCTATTAACACACTTTCTTCATGCATGCAAGCAGGCCTGATGAATTCAGCCTGGCACTGTGTGACACCTAAGTAACATTCACCTTGAGTGAAGAGCACAAGCCAAACTGTAGTTAAACTGGGAAGTTTTACAGGGACATTCCTCTCTTGAAAATATTAATGCATCAGTCATTTGGCAACATTTTCAGCAACCCATAATATAAATAAAGCTTACTGAAATGTACATTTAAGTCAGCACCTCTCATTTATTTTCACAACAACATTTGCTTTATTGCATGAGCACAAAGGCAATGGCTTCAGTTCCAAGATTTCAAGATCTAGCAGCTTGAATTAGGCCTGATTAAAACCCACATGTCTCTATGAACTATGCCTACTGATTTTGTCAGCTTCCCAAAACCAGAGTGATCTGCAGACTACATAAAACTCAGCACTTATTAAACACACTCTCCAACAAATCTGCATGAAAATTAAATTTTGCTTTCATCAAGGAGTGAATAAACATATGGAAGGATGCATAATCTTATTTATCAAAAAGCATTTGTATAATTAAACACGAATATCATAAAAGGTTGCCTTAGGTCGTCATTTGCATGAGTAAGTAATTTGTAGAATGTCAGGTACAATAGACAGAATAGATGGATGCATGAGTCTATAGGGTTAAATTAGGCTCAATATTAGCCAACCACACAGTGATCAATCAGAATGATAGATCTAAATGGCAATACAAGAGGACTGTCTGAGTGATTTTTAGTCTAAGTATTCCTTAGTAAGCTTTCATGTCGAGCGGTTCTAACTACAGTAAAACATATTCTTATGTGATCCGCTCTGGGCAGAGGTCCCAGAGAAGTGGATGTGGGGACTGTGTCTTAAAAAAAAAAGAGGAAGTTTAGAAATAAGAGATCTCCAAAACTGACCCTGGAGTCCTTCCAGCTTGCAATATTAAGTTCCAAGACTAGAGAACACTCCACAAGGAGCCTGAGGAAGGAAAAAGGCCCTGAAACCACCACAGTGGCTTTGAAGACCGTAATCCTGCCAATTGCAAACCCGAAGTTCCTGCCTGATTCCATCAGTAACACACAGCACTACCCAGTGAAACCCTACAGAAGGACAGATGATGCCCTATGATACAAAGCTCAGCCCTAGCACTTTCATTTTCAGTGAAATCACTGATATATCTCTGTTGTGAACTTTTCATAGAGTCAAACTCCGTTCACTTTATTGCAGTAGGTCAAACCCTTTCTCTCAGTTTCGTTCCAGCTGCTACAAAGATTTACTCACAGTCATTCATTTCAAAGGGCATATTTCTTCGTGCAGAGAATAAGCCACACGTAGAAAAAGCAGCCCTGAGTGTGCCACTGGCATCAAACCAACACTGACTGGAGCTCAAACGCTCCAGTTATATCCAGGCTGTGCCCTTAATGAGCACAGAGCGTAACAGTGTCAGACCTGACCTGCCAAGTAAGATGCTCACAGCAAATCTAGAGGTGATCAGTTAGGAACAGAGGCTTCCTGTGTAGCACAGGAATTCTCTCTCAGAATGGGACCTTCCAGGAGTTTTGGAGGAAAGAGGGATGCATTTCACTTGGGAAGTAGATGTCTCACTGAAGGCTGGATGAGGACATCTACTTCCACAGATCTCTCTCCTATAACAGGTGCCTATACCTTGTCTTTTAGAAAGCAAGCCTCATTTCAGAGAAACAAAGGGCTCTTTCATTAAAATACTGTGTTAGGACAAGGGAAGAAGAGGATGCCCATGCCTTTTCATATTACAGATGAGTGCTTAGAGGACTGCTGCAGGAGGCAGGTAATTTAGGTTGACACACATGCTTCAGTGGAGGCAGTCAAGCCTGCCACCCTCCAGACTGGGAATGCACAAGCAGGTGAGCCATCTTTTCACTTGGGGTGCTCCCAGTGCTGCCTTCAGGGCTGTTTCATTTTGAATGAACACAATGAAAGTAAGGCTAGCTGGGCAGAGCACAGGCAAGCAGGACCAGACATGGCTTCTCAGCTTAGCCCTTCCCTAGGGACCTTGAGGGGAGCAGAGGTTGTGCTCCATCTCCCAAATGTCATGTGAATGTCCTTCTTGAAAAATGGCTGAGGTCATGGCCACATGCATGTGGGTCTGACAGAGAAGTATGGTCTGAGCATGTCTTCTAGACAGACACCAGCTACTCAGCCTTGCCAAGACATGTTTCCAGCACAAAACCTCTGCATGTCTGTGAAACTCTCTAACACCAGCTTCTGAGACAGCTGTGACAGCTAAGCAGGACTTCTGAGGATCTAAATTCAGGATTACATTGACCTAAGCTGGATTCCCTCGACTCCCTCAGCTTCTGCTCAACCATCTGTAAAAGGATGGATAGGCATAAAAAATCTTTCCCTTTAAGAATCACTGCCCACGTAAACCCTGGTTGGCATTTGAAGACTCAGGGCACTTAGTGCCCAGAACTCACTACAGATAAAAATGCTGATGTTCAGCCATTTGTTTGCACACAGAAGTGGAACAGCATGGCAAGAGAAACCACAATGAGAAGTGCCTATTAGAATAGAAGGTTTGGTCATGAATCCTCAAAAAGTTGCCACCGAATGGTTGCAGATGAAAGCTGTTACTTGGCTAGCCTGGCTAAACTGAAATGTCATGGTTTAGTCTTTTGTAAAAAGCTTTTGGGGCTCATAAAAAGTCCTTATAAACTGTGATGTAACCAGCACAAACAAACAAACAAAAATATTCACAGAGATATGTCAAGAACTCAACAAGTAGCAGCATTACCTGCTGCTCATAATGCAAGAAGATTATGAAAGAGGGGAATGTGGGGCAAACAAGAAGCCATCGCATCTCAGGGAGGTATTGAATGGCAAAACATAGACAGCAGAAAGCCAACAAAAGTTTCTTACAAATCGACTTTCTAATTATGCTGCCTCCAATACCATTAGGTCTGACATCATGGTGCACGGCTCAGCACCCTGCCAAAAGCCGCAGTGGTAATGGCTGCACCGTCCCGAAAACGCCAGGAGAGGGCGCCAAAATCAGCTGCGCAGGTTACTATTTAAAATGCTTTATCCATCCCCTGGCCCCTGGCCCAGACTGCACTTTGAAGTGGTGCCAAAGAGAGAGAGAGAGAGAGAGAGAGAGGGAAATCTCTCCAGAGGCTCTATATTTGGAGGACTGAAGAATTCCAGTTACAGGTAACTGAGCTTGCTTTTTTTCCCCCCTCCCCCCATCTCAAATGAACCTTCTCAGATCTCTGCTCCTGGAAGAAACCAGTGATCAGCTGTTGCTCAGAAAGATCACAGGACAACCTCAAGTTCATCATCACAGCAAGAAGGGGGAAAAAATCCTATGATAAGGAGGAAGAAAAGTGTGGAGAAGATGACCACAGCCTTACCACGGTAAACCTGGTCTGTTCAAGCTTAGTAAAGCTAATTCCATAAAGGGCAACAAAACCTTAATGGCCTTTGGGCATCAGTGCAAAAAACCCACTATAGAATTGTAGATGATGTCAGTGGAATAAGCCCATTAGATGACTAAATCCATCTCTGCTGCAGTACTCTCAAACTCCCAGGTCTTTACTGAGGAATCTATGGTTTGAAGTAAAAAGGAGGCTTTTCTTTCATCAGATTGACCTAATATGTGAAGGCAGTCATTCTGTGTGGAAGCTGCATGAAACAGTTAGATATGTTTCCACAGCTGCCTCGATGATGCCACACAAGAATGGTGCTAGAAGAGAAGGAATGATAAACTAGGCAAGCACTATGGCCTCGTCACGATGAAAAAGAGAAGATGAAGAAGCTGCCAACATAAAGCACTCAGATTAAGTCCCTTCGAAGTACAAAGATAGTCTAGGATTAAGTCAGAAAACACATTGCATGGCCAAAAGTTCCCTAAAACAAACAAAAACCCCCAATCCCTTGATCACATGACTTTGACTATGTGATGAAGCACAACTGCAGCTGACGGAGCAGTGTTTTGGCAGAGGATGTTATGTGTTTGTTAAATGTCTGCCAGCTCACAACACTTGCATCTGAGACCTGGCTCAAATGATATGACAGGAATTAAGGTTGCAAGCACAGAGACTAACCAGGAAGTCCCCAAGTGGGAATCCTCTCCACTCTTGAAAGGGGAGCCTTGGACAGCTAACAGTCTCTCCCTTACTGGAGAGATCTTCACTTCTGCTGAAGCATGGCAAAGCAGCAGAAGGCAGAAGAGTGGAATGGCTGGCAGCAGTTTGCCTGTCTGAAGGCAGAGGTCCTGAGCTCCTGCTGCTTTGCAGGGAGGTCAGATGCTGCTCACTCTTCCTATTTGCAGGAAATCAGCAAAAAGGAGAGGATGTCAAACACCTGACATCAGCAGTGATTCCTGGCTCCCACCATGTCCCACAGGCACTGTGCATCATACCACTTCACACCACAATTAATCACAACCTCATGGCTGCTTCTGTGAGGGACAAAATCTCAGCTTTCTGTGTGGCAGTAGCTTGCACCGAGCTCCTGCAGGCACTCAAAAAACAACCTTTTGCATAAAAAAAGTAGTCTCATTAGTAAATTGTGACCTACCATTGGCTTTGAGCACTTCTTAGAGGTATAAGGCAGTTAGGTAGTGCTGTAGCTTCTGGGAAACCATGATGTCAGACCAAGCTAGCCCTTTCACCCATGCACATACTCTTCCTTGTGTGCAAGGATCAGGTACCACTTGAGTCTCTGCCCTTAAGGCATGCATGGACTGCACACATCTTCCCAAAAAGGATTCAATGCTGGCACCACTCAGTGCATGTCAGGAGAAACAGTAGCAGACAGGAGTTCATACCACTTTTTCTAGAGTTGTTGCATGGAGGTCACAAAACCACAGCAATATTTTGAGACTTGCTTTGGGTTTCTTGACTTAAATTTGTTCAATTCTAACTCTACACTTAAATAAATGCAGAGTTTTCACAGTGTAATTTTTTTTTTCCAAGATTGTAAGACATTTTAGGAGTATATAAGATATGACATCAGTAATTTCAGAAACACAGTACCCAATTTTCAGCTGTGTTCGAACAGCAGTCTGCAAGAAAATTGAAGAGGCCAAAATTTTGGCTGGTTAAAATTGGAGAAAAACAGCACAGCTCCCTCTTGCCATAAGCTGCAGCACCCTTCACAAGTCTATCTCCTCATCAGAACTGACCAGCGTGCAGCTTGGGTAATTTGGAGTTACTTATGCAACATCAGCACAGCTCAGAGTTCAAAGCCTGTCTACTGAAATCTAGCATTCAGCATTAGGATAATGTAATCACATCTGGGTGTTGCAGTGTCAGGCAGGTATTACCAAAGTAGGAAGTTTCAAAAGTGGCTGCAGTCTACAGGGACAGAGCAAAGGCAAGGGGAAAAAAAAAAAATACCATGTCCATTCATGATCAGGAGCACAAAAAGGTAGTAAAAAGTCTGTGCTTTCTGATTGCTCATCCTCAGATCCATTCTTTCCTGTCTACAACACTGATAGCATCCTTAGGGAGGCTATAAACATATAATGGGATAGATTTTAGGTCCAGGCTACCAGCACTGTGATAGTTTGAGCCTATTAATTGCTATTAATCTCCACTGTTCAAATGCTCATAATGAAAGTACTAAATCCATTGTGGGGAAGGAAAATGGAAAGACAACAGGCAAACACTTCAGGACTTAAACAAAACTACTGAATTTTAAAGGAAGCTCATTTCATATAACATAGTATAACACCAGTAATTAATGACAGATGTAAATAGGTTTAACTCTAAAAGGTAGAAAATTAAATAATTTGTTTCCTATGGGTATATAATGAGATAGTTACCAAGTTCCCATGAGAGAGATAAGCAGATATTAAAAGGTCTTTCCAATACCTGTAATGGCTAAGGGCAACAGCTAATTCAATAGATTCGATCAAAATCACCACTTCTTTCTCCCCTTCTGATTTATTACTTTGGCTGTAGTTAGTCATCACTCATTTTAGTTTGCTTTTCAGCAGTCATAAATTAGGCCTCATAAATAAAAAGATACAATCAAGGAAATCATATCAAGTCATCTATAGCCCTGGAGTATATTTTCCCTTGGTACTCACACTAATGTCTTTTTAAAGGATAGCTTGCCATGGCTCTGAATATGTCAGAATCACAAGAGGAGTGCTGCTGGCCTCACTGGTAATTTTGGAAGCTAACAAAGGCAACCCCAATATCCTTGTTTAGTTTAATGAACAAAAATCAAGGTTTGTTGCATCAAAGGGGGTTGCACCAGGGGGGTGTTGACAACAGAAATACAGAGTCTGAAGCCTGAAGTGTGGCTTAGTGAGCAAAATTATGGGGGCTCAAAAGGCCTTTCTCCTGACTGTGTACCCTCTACTAGGGGAAAGGAAGCATCTTGTTCTGCAATTTTTAGGGTATTTAGAGTAGGTATCATTGAAACAATATAGTTCTGCCTGCTTTTCTTTTTGGAAGCTGAAGTCAGGCTCAGTAGCCTAATACAGATGTAGTACGAGAAACTCTCTTTACTTGTAAGCAAGGAGCACAATGAAC
This sequence comes from Ramphastos sulfuratus, assembly GCA_013399055.1. Classification (NCBI taxonomy): domain Eukaryota; kingdom Metazoa; phylum Chordata; class Aves; order Piciformes; family Ramphastidae; genus Ramphastos; species Ramphastos sulfuratus. The sequence goes on along the minus strand of WBNM01039205.1, from coordinate 149,591 downwards.
TTTGTGAGAAAAAAAATCCTCTTCCAGAGGGGATAACAAGCAGGGAGTGCAGAAAAAGAACTATGCTTTATGTTATGTCACCACTTTGTAGTGCATCTTTATGTTAGGCAGATAGGAGGAAATAGTGATTTAAAACCATGAAAAAGAGACAGATATGAGGGATCTTACAAATGGGTGATTATGTACCACTGGTCAGTCAGAAAACCATTTTCACCCATTTTAAGCTGCAGAAGTCACTGAGTTGTTTGTCAGTAACTACGCAGCAAAAACTGGAGCTCAGCCAATGATCTGCCAGCCAGGCTGGTAAACCAAGTGTCAGTCTTGTCATCTCTGAAAAGTGACCAAGAAGGCTGCACTCCATGGAGATGGTCTTTCCTTAAACTTCAGAACTTTACATCCATTTTTTTACCCTTCTCTCTCCAAAGTCAGAACATGATTTGTTCTCTCTTTTAGAGCCCAAGATTTAAGGACCCAAAACATATTTTCTGTGGTATATCTCAGGGTACTTCCTAGATCCTTCACTTGGCTGCAGTAAGGGGAGCGTGAGAAGCATGCTTTACAAGCAAGAGGGATGCTCTGCCTGCTACAGTGGTTGGAGGCAGACAGCTTTAGTGCTGCACATCCTGTCTTGGTGTACTGGATAGCTCTCCTGGAGAATAAACCTCTGCAGGGAGCCATAAAACATTCCTAAAAAGGACAATCCTACTTTTCTGTCTTTTACATGTTCTGTGCCTGCCAAATGGAAATAGGGATATGTTCTAAATCAGGAAGACATTAAGCTATTAATCTAAAGAAGCAGTCTTAAGTACACAATTAAGTGCAATTGAGGAGGAGTGACATTACACTTGCACGGAAATCACACCATACTCTAACAGCTCTGCTTTGCAAATGGCACTAAATGTCACAAGTCTCTGTTCAAAAGGGCTTTCCTTTAGCAGAGAAAACCAAGTCTGACCCTATAGGATGCTATATGGCAGCACTGCACACCATCCTGAGAAGGGGCTACACACTGTGTTAGATATATTCCAGGAATCAAAAGATTGTACTTGCAAACTCATTAGGCCTCATGAGTCATATAGTTTAAGTCAGGGATTTTTTTTTTGTTTGGTTTTTTTTTCAGAGGTCATGCAATTGCATCTGTTTAATACAGTTGACAATTTCAGGCAGCATTCCAACAAATAATTAAAAAGCCAGATGCTCTAGAAAACTACAAATATCTAACTGCACAAATAGAGACAGAAAGTTTTGCAGATCTGAGTAATTATTTCTGAGAACAGCACAGTAGACATCTCTAATACCCCTTAAAAAGAAAACCACTGGAACATTGCAGGTGTCAATATGCATATGCAGATCTGGCCCTTAGAGAATTGAAGTGTTTCCTTGAAAAACAGTGACCTAAACATTTAGCAGGCATAATCCCTTTGACCAGGAAGAGCTTCTAAAGTCACTTCATCTTTTCTGAAAGTACAACTTTTGTGTCTAGTCTCACAAGCCCTAAATATTCAGTTGAAGTTTCCATCAAAGAACTCCAAAACGACCAAACTCTAAAATCCCAAATTCAGATCCAAAGAAGCTGTCAGGGTTCATTGAACTAAATCTGAATACTTCCAAAGGCTGGAGAGTCCCATCACAGCACTTTGATTTTATCTGCATTCTGCTGGAGGAAACTCAGTTGCATTTAAAGTTTTATGTCCAGAGAACAAGACTCAAATGCAGAGACAGCAGAATCAATATCCAGTTTAAGTGAAATATAAATCTGGGTTTCATCAGCATAATAGCAAAAGCCAAGCCTTATACTTACAAATAACTTGTCTCACAGGCAAGATATAAATTGTCAACAATGGAGGGGCTCTGAATAGATCCCAGAGGACTGTTGCAAGTGACATAAGCAGAAGATAAATATGTGCATGCAAAAAAGGTCTCATGGTGAATTAAATAGCAGTCATTGAAGAAAAACCAAAATTATTTAATGTCCCAGTCAACAGCTCAGTCTGACTATAGACTAGAAACAAGATAAAAAGCAGTCTTGAATGGTAAATGGTAAATCTGGCCTAGAGGCTTTCTTTGTCATCCGTCACTGATAATTAAAAGCTTTGGCTCAAGAAAGTCTCTGTAACTTCCCCAAAACTTGATTCTGACTCAACTCAAAGCTGGTTTAGATGAGAATGTTCCACAGTCAATGTCTACAAATTCCAGCCTGGGAAGTNGTTTATCTAAGAAAGTTTCCTAAGTAAGTAGGACTTGAGTCTGTGACAATGCTTCCTACCTTCTCAGGCCCATCCACACTTGAATACACATTCTTCAAAGACCCTGTCCCAAATATCAAGGAGATCTGGTCTAATAATAATTCTGCTATAAGGAAACTACAGTAAGTAGAAAGCAGACTTCACACTGTTGTGGCAAAAAGATAGGCTCTACATAGGCATTAAAGGAAAGCTGGGAGAAAGAAATGGAAACTTTAATATTTGTACATAGTAGGGCTTAAATCACACACTCTTCACTCTAAAGCATGCTGTTTCTAGGAGAGGTTTAATAGCTCTTCTCACAAGAGAAACAGCTACTGGAAGATACACCCTGATATTTAAAGTGCAATAAACTTTCAGACTTTGAGTAATTATCATTTTTGCTTTGGAACATATTATCCTAGCACCTCCTGAACTGCTAGATTCAAGAATATGCTTTTAGGTAAGTGAAGGAAATCAAGTAACATGGAACTGTAATCAGCAATAAAGAGCAATCACAGAAGCAATATGGAGTCCACAGACACTTGTCATTTCCTTCCACACACAGCTAACAGATACACTTTTCACACTGGCTGCTACCTTACAGACATGCTGCTGATCCAGAAACATCTAAAGGGAAAGAAGAGCTTTGTAAGTGTCAGACAGGTAAGTAAGGCTTTGAGAATGCTGTAGTGACTACACTTTTCTAGTAGCATCCTCAGCCTGTAGCATCCTCAGCTCTGTTTTCCATTCCTTTATAATAGTCCCTTCTGAATCCTTTTCTTACCCAAATTAGAGTTGCTGGAAACAAGGGAAATAAACAACTGCACTTCTTCTTTCAGGCCCCAGGACTCTGACAGCAACAGGGCAATGGTCAAGGGACACAAGCTGAAACAAGGGAATTAGAGGCAAGGTAAAAGGTCTGTAGGCAGAAAATGGATCAGGGTGCCCACACAGGCTGTAAAATTGCCATTCTTGGAGATGCAAGAATGGGGAACTTTATGCAACTGGACACAGCCCTCAGCAGCCTGCCCCATCTGGACCTGCTTCAAGCAGGGATTTAAGGTAAATGCTTCTTGGATGTCCCTCCCAACATACATGACTAAGCAAGACTACAACACATGTACATACAGCAGCTGCATAGACCAATGGGATAATGCAACTTTTTAGATGCAGTGCTCTGTGGTTTCCAGCTACCAGAAAGAACACACCAACAGCAGTGGAGCAGAACTACCAAAGAACTGATCTGATTAAATTTGCAGATGACAACCAACTGAAGGGGCCTGGTTGATATTTTGAAAGCTTCAGGAAGGGCTCATCAGAAGCTTTAAGAATTTCAGCAAGACAAATTCAAAGCCTTGCTCCTGGGAAGGTACAATTCCTTGCAGCATTAGATTAGGGACTGATCAGCTAAGAAGCACCTCTGCTGTAAAGGACCTAAAGGTCTTAGAGGGTAGAAAGCTGAATGTGAGTCAGTAGGTGTAATCTGGCAGCAAAGATGGCCAACAACATCTTGGGTTGTTTAACAGGAGCATAGCCAGACAACACAGGAAGTAATTACATGCCTTTACTTAGGATTTATTCTGTTTTGTCCCCTTAATTCCAGGAAGGTAAACTAGAGTGAAATCAGCAGAGAGGCACCAAGGTGATTGGGGGTTGGAGAACCTGGGCTGTGAGAAATTGTGAGACTGGACCTTGCTCATCCTGCAGAAGAGATGACTTTGAAGGGACTCGATTTCAGTTCCCCAGCACCTATCCACAGGCTAACAAGAAGATGGGTCTAGGTTCCTCTCAACAGTACATGGTGGGAGGGAACAAGAAAAAACAAGCATTACTTCAAGCAAAAAGGGTTCAGACCAAATGTAACAAAACATTTTTGCAATAAAGACAGTCAAGCAGTGGAGCAAGCTGCCCCAAGAGGTTATACAACCTCCCTCCTCCCTGGAGGTTTTCAAGATGCAACTGGATAAAAACCTGTGCAACCTCATTTGACCTCTTAACTGACCCTGCTTCAAGCAGCAAGTTGGACTGTATGGCCTCCTGAGAGCCCTGAATTACTCTGTGACCTATAAAGTAAATTGAGCCTGTGAAAGAAAGATTGCTGCCACCTTGCAGGAGCTCAAAAGGTAGAATGCACCCTATTTCATATATATCAAAACAAATCCATGCCTGAACAGTATTTTTTAAAATTCTTTTTGTTTTAGGAACAAGGCTGTAAAGACTTCAGAACATTGCCAAACTCATCTTCAAGATGCATTCTGTGTACAAGTATTGCATGCAGAAGCAGTAGTGAGGCTTACTGGTACCCTGTTTGGTGAGAAATGTGTGTGTCTATTCCTAGATAATATCATAGTTAAAAATCAACCTCACAAAAATCACAGAATTCCAGGTTGGAATACCAGGTTGGATCCCAGGGATGATCTGGACCAACCTTTCCAGTAATAGTAGAGTTGAAATGAGATGGTCCAACACCCTGTCAAGCTGAGTCTTAAAACTGTCCAGCGTAGGGGGTTCCGCTACTTCCCTTGGGAGATGATTCCAATGTCTAACTCTTCTCCTGGTGAAATATTTTCATCTGGAGAGCTACAGATTAAAGCCTCAAACCCTCCACCATGAACCCATCTGGTCTGATGACAGGAGGTTTGCAGAAAGTAAAACAGGGAGTTCATGTCCTTGCAGACTGTTGGGAAGCAGATTTTGTTTAAAAATTGCCTTACTACATCCACTTCTTTTTAGAAACAACAAATTTATGGCTGCTTCTTTGATGAGGGTCTAAATTTCATTAAACTCTCAGAATCACAGGATCACAAAATTAATCTGGTTGGAAAAGACCTTCAAGATCATTGAGTCTAACCCATCACCTAACACCTTCTAATTAACTAAACCATGGCATTAAGTGCCTCATCCAGCTTCTTTTTAACCACCTCCAGGGATGGTGATTCATACAAAAAACTTGAGATATAGTTCAGATGGTGATGAATAGCAAAGTTCTTTGTTCATAAGCTAAAAAGTAGAGCTCTACTTTGTCACTAGTACTACATGATAAAAAATGATGCTGAAGCTTGTGACTTTGACATAGAAAATAAATAGAGATGAAAGAATGGCAGAACCAGTCTTCTTGCTTTACCTTAGCCTCATAAGAGAAACAATAGTAAAAATACCTGTGTGCATGAGAAGTACAACAAAAAATTCACTTTTGAACTACTCACCAAAATTGCTTGTGACCTTGATATCAAATTTAAAGAGAAAACAATCCCAGCCCCTCTTGATGTAAACTACTTTAATATCATGAAGTCAAAAAATAATTAATAATATGTTGGGAGAGGATGGGCAAAGAAAGAAAGTAAACTACTTTCATATCATAAAGTAAAAAAATAATATATTGGGAGAGGATGGGAGAAGAAAGTAAACTACTTTAATATCATAAAGTCAAAAAATAATATATTGGGAGAGGATGGGAAAAAAGAAAGTAAAGTACTTTAATGTCATAAAGTAAAATAATAATTAATAATATATTGGGAGAGGATGGGAAAAGAAAGAAAAGCAAATGAAATGAAACTACCCTTAAGAAGTAGAGTTTTACACTACTCACATAATATTAGAGCCTTGAAAAAGCTCAAGGGTACACAAATATTTAATATACAAGAAACACAGGCACTTAAGATTAAACTTGAGAAAAATGAATGCTAAATGAATGTGTTGCTTGTGTAAAATGATTTTCAGCTTCTCAACAATTTAAAATGCACCAACAGTTAACATCCAGGTACCACAATACTATTAACATACTATTACCATTAGAAGAAAAAGGTGTGTGTTTGTTCTAAGTGTAAAGTAAGGTTCTCAAAGCATGCTGAAATCATAATCAGAGGTGCCAAATGGCTTTGATTCCCACCTGATATTCGTATTCTGTGTAAGGCAGCAAGTTGTCATCTTTGAAGGAGGTTGAAGAACCATTGTAAACAAGTGCAAGGTCTAAATTCACATGGGTTTGAGTTGTCCTCCTCCTGTAAAGTTCATAGTATAAAATCTTCCCATTTGGCTGCTGTGGGCCAGTCCACAGGATGGAAGAAGTCAGTTGGAAGCCCCCAGCTGTTGTCTGTATTTCTATGAGAGGGGCTGGCTGCGCTGCCGGGGGTGCCTCCAGCGTCTGCACCGATGCCCACTCACTGGAGGCACAACCCAGCTCTGTGCAAGCTTGGAGCTGTACTTCATACCTTTGGGAACACAAATGAGGAACAAAGTGATTAAAACACTGCACATACAGACTATGCATGAGGTCTGGAGCATTTCTTAATTTCTCTTGGTCTTCAGCATTTTTGTAAGCGAACAGTTTGTATGAACACACAGCTTATATGCTGTGCCTTGTGTAGGAAGGCTGGAAAAGGAAGACCACAGTCTCTAGGCTTTCTTTTTCCTTTTTTTTTTTTTTTTTTTTTTTTTTTTCCCAGAGCAAATTTAACATCTGCAGGAGGCAAATGACCAAAATAATTTTGATTTTGATGATATGAATCAAAATGATGATTCATTGCAAGAGATTGCTTTGATATCATTTGAGAGCTATAGAACTTCACTCTATCACTACGCTCTCTTTGGATGTAAATTAGTTATATGTAAATAGTAGACAAACTTATCAACCATGTAACATACACAAATTATGCCTACACAAATATATAAGGAAAGGTCAGATAAATAATCAAGAAGCAGTGGGGAAGATTAAAATCTTCAGTTTCAAGTCATCTGCTTTTGTAGCAGAGTCCAGTACTCTCTGTTAGGTTTTTAGCTTTCACTTAAACACAAGCTATTTGCTTTCAACTCAAGTTGCAACCATGTTCCTGCTGTGAGACTGCTGATTTTTGCTCAAGTATACAATAAATGGGCTAGCTAAGAGGTCTTTGGGCTCCCCGTGCTAAACTTTGTCAAGTAAAACTCAATTCTTGAATCCAGCCAACCTGCAAAAATGCTCAAGTCCAAGGTTGCCAGTTTTGGAGTCTATAAAAGGGTGCTGACTTCTTGCAGTAATTACAACCTAACTCAATGCTATGAAGTTATCAAGAGGATATATGGTTGGTGTTAATACAAATTTAAAAAATGTAAAAATCCTGGTTTTGTCATGTCCTTTTTAGGAATCAAAATACCATGGGTCTGACTATCTCTTTAAACAAGATGGTGAAACTGTCTGCAGCACTCATCCAACAAATGAGATCTTCCAGACTTACCTACTGTAGGGCTGTAGCTCTCCCACTATGTATGACCGTCTCAAAAAGGAAACATGAGATGCATCAAAGTCAACAGTTTTCTTTCCTATTTCAGCAGGCTTGTGGATTGAGATTGTGTAATTTCTAATGTCACCGTTTACTTTGATGGGAGGATCCCAGGCCACCAAAATCTCCTTGGAGGACCATGCCTGCAACCTAGGAGGCAACATCCCAGACGGCGCAGAGGGGTTAGTTTTTATCAGAGCCGATGGGCTAGTCACACTCCCTTGACTGTTATTTGCAGTGACAGTGTAGCTGTACTCCATGCCTGGCATCAGTGTGAAATCAAGATACCGAGTTTCCAGACCTGAATAAACAAGTACACCATCCCTCCTCAGTTCATAGCTTGTAATTTTACCATTGGGGTTAGCTGGAAGCCTCCATGTGATTTCAATTGACTCTGAGCCCATGACAAGCAGCTTGGGAGCGTCCATATTTAATGGTGGAGCCTCCATGGTCATCACTGACTGGGATATGCTAGATGTGCAGCCCCCTGCAGTACAGGCAACCAGTGCAAAATCATACTGCGTGTAAGGCTGGAGATTAGAAACCAACATTTGCAAACTTTTACCAGGATAATACTCTTCATTGTTTAGTTTCAATATGTACTTGGTAATATCTCCATTTTGTATTTGGGGAGGTGCCCAAGATGCATTAATTTCAGTAGCACTGACAGCCTGCAGAGAGGGTGGCTCCACTAAGGCAGGAGCTGCTTCGAGTGTTCGTATGGCAGCTGCTTCACTGGTAGAGCAGCCTCCCATTGTACAAGCAACTATTGCATAGCTGTAGACTGAATAGGGTAGTAAGTCTTCATCCGTGTAGTTGAAAGTAGCAGCATCGAAGCTGAATGGATAGAGAACATCATTCTTTAGGAGCCTGTATGACTGAAGAACACCATTGGGCTGTGTTGGGGGAGCCCATGAGATGAGCACTTTCTGGGGGTTAACTGACACCAAGGATAACCTGGGGAGGGCAAGCCCTTTCGGGGCAGTTTGACTAGTCTTTGCACCTGTCCAAGAGCTGTCGGCGGAGCCTGCTGCATTCCAGGTGCGTATTTTATATTCATACCTTGTCCATGGCTGTAACCCTTTATCATTATATGTGAACGTACTACTTTCAGTGTTATATTCAGTGAAAACAACTTTCTCATCTTCTGCCATTGCTCTGTACCCTGCAGCATTTTCTTCTGTGCACCTGTGAATAACTTCATAGCGAATTATTTTTCCATTTGGATTAATTGGCTGCAACCAGCTTAGTTCAACATTGGTAGCATTCACTGCCTGGATTACAGGTGCCACCTGAGACGCTGGGGGTGCTTCATCTGTTCGGACTGGCTGGGGCGGAGAGCGAGTGCAGCCTGCTGCGTTGCAAGCCTCCAGTATCAGAGTATAGAGAGTGTATGGCTCCAGGCGCCTGAAGAGGAACTGGCGAGACAAACCACTGTACTCCAAGTTGTCATCACTGAAAATATTGTAGGTCTGGGGAATAAAGAAAGAAAATGTGAGGAAAAAACAAAAAAAACCCCAAAACCCCCAAAACAAACACAATTCTTTGGTCAATAACAAGTGGATGAGACCTTAATCTAGGCAACAGACTATTATTAACTGATGATTCAGAAACTTAATTCCTTAGTAGTACCCATCAGCACACAAATAGGTAATTGACATAAAAGGAATGTCTTCATCCAGTTTTCAGGAATTTTTTCATTTTGGATGCAGTAATAAATCACTTAGTGACAGTTTTCATTATATTGTTTGTTATCAAGCTTTACTGCAAGGCTCTCACAGGCCAGCACAAAGCTTTTTGCAAACTTAGAGAAAATCACTTAAGAAAAAAAACTCCAAATAAACCACTCTCACTGCAGACTTTGCCAGCAAAGGTGTAGACAAAAGGTTTACACTCAGTTGAAACCACTGACCTTAAGGAAGTCCCAAATTTCAGAACAACATTCTGTCAAACCCAGGTTTTTAAGAAACACCCCTTGGCAATGTCTAAGCTACACCAAGTAAAACTATGAGCTGTCATGCAAAGCTTTCTATACATTAAATGAACAATTTGTTTCACTGTAAATGAATATTTTGTAGCACAGGAACACAAATACTCATTTTAAATACAGCCACAAGCAGAGAGCACTCACAGAGTGCCTTGTGCCTCCACCAAATTTCTCTTATTTTAAGGTATAATGCATTTGATTGAGTCCTTTTCAGAAAACAAAAAAAACCCAAAAAAGTTTAAATTCAATACTCAGCACTTCCATTCTCATTTTTGATCAAGCAAAGTGTCAAGACGAAGATTACCTTAATCACACCATTGGGCTGGGAGGGTTCTGACCATTTTAGCAGCAGAGCCCTGCCATTTTCTTTCTTTTCCACAGTGAAGTTGCTCAGGCCACTGGGTGAAGCTTCCAATGTGCGCACAGATGTCCAGGGGCTTGAAACCTGTCCGGCATTGTTTACAGCAATGACATGAATATGATATGTTGTGAAAGGTTTCAATCCAAATAAATGAGCCTGATGTTTTGTTCCCTAAAGCAAGAATACAGATGTTTGAGTTAGTTAAAAAAGTAATCAGCATCTGTGGTTTATGTCACTTGGAAAATGAGGTCTCAGCTCTGGGTCCTTTCTGACCCCTTTGCAGAATATCCCATCTGGTGACCAGGATATTTTGGTGGGTTTTGATAGGTGAAACTCAAAAAGAAACTCTTTGGTTTTTAAAAAATGTCTGTCGTTGTGGTAGGGCCTTTGGAACTGACTCCTGGGGAATCGTGCATGGCCCAAATCTCAGCTAGCAAACAACTTCGGGTTCATTCAGCATGAGTCTGAGCTTTGGCCAGTGAGAATGAGAGGGCCTGGTACTCTGAAGGATTCAAGCACATGTGCAAACTCGTGCATATGTGTGATGAAAACTTGTATATGGGTGATTCTGCCTCTACAGAATCCTTACATATCTTGAATGTAGACCTGATGTTTGATAGGCATGTTAGTTTTGTTCTAGCCACTTAAAGGACTGCAATCTAGTCTCCAAGAACACAGATTCATTTCCTTACTGAAAACAGTCCCCTTAAAAGCAAGGCAGGCCTGGGTGGGGGAAGAAGGGAAGGGATGAAAGAGAAGGAAGAAGGGAGGGAACAAGCTGGTTTCTGTGGTCCTGCTTTGTAAAGATGTTGCTTAAGATTAAGTGCAGAAGGTAAGATGGTTGTGGGGCAACCTGCATGACCCTTCCCTGTTTTTCCAGGTTGGAGGAAGCATCTGAACTGCTGATGGGGACACAGGCAAATGAGATAGACCCTACCTGGCACCAGACCCTTGCCTCACATGGCAGGAGAGAGGCTAGGAAGAGTATAGCTATTCGTGAATCCCATGGGGCTCTACCAGGACTGGAAGGGCCAGGGCTGACCTACCACCACGTGAGACCACAGCCCAGCACAGGAGGATGCAAGTGGAAGCAGACCGAAGGACCTCAGTCATGGTCAAAAGCAGCCAATGGCACTGCAGGTCACAGCTTTACCCAGCTCACCTGAAACAGCATCTGACCTAGACCTGAAACCACTTGGACATGAGGCAAAGAGAGGCTTCAGCACAAATTCAGATCTAGGCAGCAAGGCAATAGAGCCACACTATTACTTTGAATCACCACAACAGACAGTGTCTAGCAAAGACCCAGAGTAAAATCTTTCAGTAGAAGACCGGAGCGAAGAATAAAGGAGTTCAGCTCATCACTGATAAATTTAATCTCATTTTTAGCTGTGTTTTCACATTAATTACATACATCTCAAGAAGGGAAGTGCAGGAGGTTCCTTTGTGTGGCAGAAAAGGTTGAAGCCCATTTCCCTGTTTCAGTAAGTCATATTAAGTTGTTAAATGCTAACACTTCCAATTGTTTAATATTTAAACATTTGTTAAACTATCGGCCTCAGAAACAAATTTTAAAGAAATATTAATTTCTTATTTTTTTTAAATATTAAAAGTTCCATCATAAATATTTAAATAGTTATTTCCTCACAACAATGAGTTAGTCTTTTAGATAAATATAGCACAGCATTTGAATGACCATTATGAATATTAAATCTGAAGATGCCACAAGTAGAGATTATAAACATTCTTTTCTGATAAATGATTCCTTTTTCTGTTAAAGAGGGCAAACACTAGCAAGATTAATAATGCAAAAAAGTATAATTCTTTGATCAGAATTCCCAGTCATCACTGCCAAAAAAGCATGAGCTCAAATGCAAATAGCAATCACCTCGAACAGATTATATATAAAAAAGCTCTGGCTGCTGTGGGACACTTAGAGATATCTTTTGTCATAAGAAACATGGAAAGCATGTGGGCCATAAAGCAAAAACATATGTATATTGTCAATAGCAGCACCTGTTCAATTGCAGTTTATTTCAGCAGGGAGAATTTGCTTCAGCCCCTAGATGGCAATACTATCAAACACTTTCTGTACCACCACTACTTAATGATTAACAACCTGCGTTCAGTCATCCAACATACTCAAGGCGGCCATTAAAAAAATAACAAAACTGATTTCATTATAGATTCTTTTAATAAACATTTATGGCTTAGATCCTTGAAAGTGTTCAAACTGCCATAGCCAAAAAAAAAAAAACCAAAAAAAAAAACCCTATGCAGCCTGATGCAAAATTATGAACTGCAGGTTAAAGAACAGAGCTCAAATTGAAGTTCATGCTTAGCATAAAAATCTGGCATCAGAAATTATGTTGGCACAAAACATGATTAAAATTAGCTTTACAATTGGATGTAGTCTGTATTAATGGTTTTTATGAGGACAGTTATCTATTACGTTTTCAAAACAGAACTTTTAAAAGCCTAAAATTTACATTCCACAGTTCGGAGGTGGGGATGGGAGGAAGGGAACACACAACATTAAATTACTGCTCCTGAACCGCTACACAGAGGTTCTCCAAAGGTACAAACACATCATTGCAAACACCATACGAAAGGCAATGGCTCTGCTTTCTAATCAGCTGCATCACCAGGATGGGCTTTTGTGACAGTGATGCTACAAAAGACCTGATTTCTTTTTTTAAACAGAAAACTGGCATATTTTTCATCACCCTCTACCACTTCCCCACTAAAGCCCAAGATTTAATTATTTACAATCCTCGCCACACTTTGAAATGAAACAAGGATGGAGGGATTTCCTTGCCTGCAGTTCATCATGTTCTCTGGAGACTGCTAAACCATTCCTTCCAGGGATGACTTTTATCCCTGGCTCCTACAGATAGTTCTTGAAGAGCAAATGGTTTACATGTATTTTTGTTTGGTCTGGTTTGAAGTAAGCTCAGGGGACATACTCCAGAATACAGAGCCACATTTTCTCCCCCTGTACTGCTGCCACTGCCATTTGTGAATTTGCTCATCTGAAAGGCTGATGCTCAAGAGAGGATGGATGGCAGTCTTAGTGATTCAAGAATGACTTTATGTCCTCTCATGACTTTTTTAGCCTAGAAATACTGTCCTGCTAGAATGGCCAAATATATATAGTGAAATACACCTTGCAAAGGATAGTACTGCAACCTCTGGCTTCAGCAGATGACAACACAGCCTTAGATAGGGACATGATCAAAGTCATTGCCTGGAATATTCTCCAAGTCTTTGCCTGCAAAGCCATGAACTCATATATTCCATGTTTACACACTGCTAACAGTCCAGATTTCATTCACCATTAAAAGAAAACCAACAAAATAAAAGTTTAATGCGAACATTAAGATGTTCATAGACTGACTGACCATGAAATCCAATGGACTGCAAGCCCATGCTCTTCTTTTTTCCTGTCTCGTACTGTGAAGCATTCTCATTCATCTAGTCATTAAATTAAGAACAATCCAGTAAACATTTAAAGATGCTCACTCTCACATTTCCCCATTAGGGCCTGTCCTTTCAATGCAGAGGCCACAGAACTGGATACCTGAGGGAAAGAGTGCTGCGACACCATGATCTGACCTCCAAGCTGCAGCCCAGAGCCCAGCCTTTGACACGGCCTTTGCTTTTGGCAGCCCTGGTCCCCTTCCTTGGTACAGCACTGGCAGCACCACCACTGCTCCAGGCAGGCCCACACCTTTGTTTTCTGCTGTGTAGAATGTTTCACGTACCGCCAGCAGCAGCGCAAGCTGTTAACCGCAACAAGTAACACTCCTCAGCTAATTCCACTCTTCCAACTGTGAATTAGGATAAAAGCTATTTAAAACAAAACCTTGTTTTAACACATTTTTCAGAACATAAAATGAAGGAACATGAATCATGAATAATGTATCCGCCAAGATTTGCTTCAGATTACCTTTTTTGTTTGTTTATTTTTTAATTCATGAGCACAGAAGTCACTTAAAGTCTGGCAACAAATTAGCATAGTCTTTCATGCCATTCAAAGGCAGCAGCATCCATAATGTAAGGTGCCTGCCTTCCTTGCTACCTTTTGGTCCTCCTCCCAGGCATGGGCAAGGCTGTGCAGCCTTCAAGGGTCTGATGATTTTACACTGTCTACTGTGATTGCTTGTGATTACTTGAAGTGCCCCTAAGGTGGCAACAGGGTCAAGAGGTCTTTGTAGGTTGAAAATGATCAAAAATTAGCATTGATTTGTAGCTGTCAATAATACTCCGCACGGGTGGACTCCCTGCACAAATGTTTAAACTGCATACAGCCACACAACCTAGTCATCTTTGAGTCTATTGATCTGATGAGGCAGCACTTTCCAGTGGTGTCACTCTGCTTTTCCTCTTTTTTAAATGCAGGCCAGCTTACCCAATTGTCCAGGTCTCAGGGCATGAGTTCAACTTGTGACAGATACATCACAAGAGTTCTGAACCACTGAGGATCTGCCCAACAGGCAGCGTGAGTATCTGTCCCTTCTTCAGGGATAATCACCAAAGCCCAGCAAGCTGCTACCAGTCATGTTAAGGTTAGGCTCTGGTTTCTTCTTTCTCCCTATCTTCTCTTTGTACAGTAATCCCTATTTGGCAGGTATCTTTGATACCTGATTAAAAAGCCAGCTCTTTCTGTGTCTCTTTAACTAAACTCAGTGGCATCAGATGCTACCGTGCTGCTAATGGTAACAGTAGTACAGAGATCCAAACCTCTTCTTTCCTAACTGCAGACAGAAATGATTGGAAGGTAATGGAGTATGACATTCCCTTGTCTAGGGAGGCAGAGCTTCTGAACATCCCCTGGACAAAGGAGGAGAAAGCTATGATCTCCTGGCAGTCAGAATGTTAAACTGATTGTCTTCCAATGCAATTTTTCAAATTCTCCATCAAGGAAATCAGACTCCTGCACAAGTAACAGAAGTGACAGGGAATGCTTGGGGTTTTACTAAGACAGTCAGTTCATAATCACCTTTGTCATTATCCTCTTATCCAGTTCCCTACCTACACCAGATTCTTTGCCATTTGCCTAACAGCACTGGGAGCACTTCCACCTTGACTCTGATGTCTCATATTTCCTTAGGCTCTGCTATCACTCTAAAATTTTAAATTGCAATTTTTATACATAAGCAATCCCTAACTTGTTCTTTGGTTTGCCTTCCTTCTCAGGCTTATATCAGGCATATTGTATCTTTTTAATTAAAAAAAAAAAAAATCTACTCTATTCCTAAAGCCTTATGCTCAAAATCACAAGGATATAAGTTACAGATACACAAGTAATCTGAGTCCTTTCCTGTAGCAGTGTGGACTAGAACATAAATTATTCCCATGGTAGTACTGAAAAATCTCAAAGGTTAGGCAAACGGAAACCAAAGTGTTATTCCCTTTACCAGAAATTATCTTGCCCAGAGGTGATCAGAATTTCCATTTTTACCAGAAATTGATGTTGCACTATTTATTTTCCTCCCAATTTATATAGAAAATAATTTTAGGGTTTTTATTTTTCTATTTTTTTTTTTTAAAAATCACTTAAAAACTTTACATTTGAAGAACTTTGCACTTAATTTTAGAATTTTTAAATTGTCTTTCCACAGATTTTTTTCATTTTAAGTCAGTATTATATTATTTGCTATTACTCAACAGGATCTCAATAGCACTACCACATTGGGGACAGTAAACCTCCAAATATTATGAAAGAAAACTAGATAAATATTTAAATAAAATATTTTAAGGTTGTAAACCCAGAAATTTTCTTATTAAAGGTAAAACAGTTTTGAAATGTTGTGGGGGGTTTTGTTTGTTTTGGTTTTTTGTTTGTTTGGTGCTTTTTGGTTTGGTTTTTTCCCCAGGGAATATTCTTACAAACTGGAAAAAGAAAATATATTAGAAGAGATTGAAATTATAAAGCACATAAAACAGTTTCCCTATTAAAACATAAGCTTTGACTACGTGATCACACAATATTCCTTCCTTGAAATTCCTGGAAACCTGATGTGTTGTTTGCTTGGTTTTTTGTGGGTTGGGTTTTTTGTGTGTGTATGTTTGGGATATTTTTGGTTTTGTTTTGTTTTTAACCCCAAACTTTAGAAATTTGTTTTTTGTTTTGGTTTGTTTTTGTTTTAACCAAATGGGTAATTGTACCATCAACATCTAAGTTCTGTGACTCTACCTTCCTATCCTTTCCTAACAGTACAATTCCAGGAGCTTTTTTGAAAATAAAAATCTCTAATTTGCATACTGCTTCACTCAGTGCATAACTGAATAACTTCTGTGTGAATAGACCTACATGGGCTTCTGGACTATACCAGGCAGAAATCTTTAGAAATAGCAGCAATCTAAGGCAAATCCTGCCTGACAAACCTGGTGGCCTTCTATGAACAGGTCACAACATGAATAGATGAGGGGTGAGCAACTGATGGCATTTATCTGGACCTGAGCAAAGCCTTTGACACTGTCTCGCACCACATCCGGGCCTCCAAGCTGGTGAAACACAGGTTTGATGGATGGACCATGAGATTGATAAAGAACTGGCTTGATGGCTGCACCCAAAGAGTGGTTGTCGATGGCTCCATGTCCCAGTGACAAGTGGAGTCCCTCAGGGATCAGTCCTGGGACCAGTCTTGTTCAACATCTTTGTCAGTGCCATGGACAGAGGCATTAAGTGCACCCTCAGCAAGTCTGCTGACAACAGCAAGCTGTGTGGTGCAGCAGACATGCTGGAGGGAAGGGATGCCATCAAGAGGGACCTGGACAGGGTGGAGAGCTGAGCACAAGCCAACCTCATGAGGTTCAACAAGACCAAGTGCAAGGTCCTGCAGCTGGGTTGAGGCAATCCCAAGCACAAATACAGGCCAGGCAGTGACTGGCTGCAGAGCAGGCCTGAGGAGAGGGACTTGGGGGTGCTGGTGGACAAGAAGCTCAACATGAGCCAGCAGTGTGCACTTGCAGCCCAGAAAGCCAACCAGAGCCTGGGCTGCATCAGGAGAAATGTGGACAGCAGGTCGAGGGAGGTGATTCTCCCCCTCTGCTCCACTCTGGTGAGACCCCACCTGGAGTCCCCATCCAGTTCTGGAGCCACTATTACAAGAGGGATGCGGACATGCTGGAGTGTGTCCAGAGAAGGGGCACAAGGAATGCTCAGAGGGCTGGAGCTGCTCTGCTGAGAGGAGAGACTGAAAGAGTTGGGGCTGTTCAGTCTGGAGAAGAGGAGGCTCTGACCTTATTGTGGCCTTCCAGTATCTGAAGGGGGCCTACAAAAAAGCTGGGAAGGGACTTTTTAGGATATCCGATAGTGACAGGACTAGGGGGAATGAAGCAAAGCTGGAGGTGGGGAGATTCAGGACTGGATGTGAGGAGGAAATTCTTCACCATGAGAGTGGTGAGAGCCTGGCATGGGTTGCCCAGGGAGGTTGTGGAAGCCTCATCCCTGGAGGTGTTTTAGGCCAGGTTGGATGAGGATCTGGCCAGCCTGATCTAGGGTAGGGTGTCCCTGCCCATGGCAGCGGGGTTGGAACTGGATGATCCTTGTGGTCCCTTCCAACCCTGACTGATTCTATGACTAAGTTTAAAGTGTTCTGGACTGGCACACATGGAGACCTCCTGCTATCTTACCAGGCACCTGAACCCTCACTTTTGACTTGATAGCAAAGCAGCACAGGGAAAATTACAATGCATTGCACATTAGCAAATCAAGCACATCTAGCAACTTGCATTCAGTCACTGTGTTGGACTTAGGGTTGCAGTATCCTTTTGAACCACCAACAATGCTGCATTTTGGTTGGTAAAACCTTTAAACCCAACACTTCGGTCACCTTCTTCCACTCTTTCAGCAGGACCTGATCTCTCCTCTCCTCCTGTCTCCATTTCATCTGCTTTCATCTACTCTGTACTATGAAATATCAAAAGCTAAAAAAGATGTTTTCTGTATGATTAAATAAATCAGATATCAATGACATGACATTCCACTACAGACTCCATCTAGAGGACAATCTCAACACATTTTCCTAACATTAATATTTTAACTCTATGTATCTCACAAGACCTGCTGTATAACAAGCCATAGTTTTGCACTTTCCTTCTTCACCCTCTCTGTTGCTCCACTTTAAACCATGTTTATCATTCCTCATCACGAGGAGGAAAGCAGCAGCTCTTTTTATGAATTTGATACCTGTTGGGACTATTTTCCCTAGACTTTGGATTTGACCAGTTCAAATATGTCAGCCTTACTGAAGCTGAATGATATTTTTTTGCTTTCAGTAATTATTTTGGACATGAAGAACTAGACTAAGTTTCTCTTCAATACAGGCAGAATCTTATTTGAGGATAAGTAATAAAGGATGGGATAAAAATACTCAGGCCCTTCTGAAAAATAATTGTGTGTCACCCTTGGTAAAATGCAGGTGTATCATATGTTCTGGTCTTTAGCTGAGTAGGGCAAGCTTTGTGGAAAGCTGATGGGAACAAGAAAGGAATTGAGCTGATATATCAGCAAAGACTTTGTGATATATGAAATCCAGCATCATATTAAAGCAATGTCAAGCCCTATAGGATTGAGCTGGGTGGGTTTTGTGATGTTCCAAATTCAAACACCCTGCAATGTGGCATCTGCATAAACTCATAAAGGCACCCCAGAGCTTACAATTTGTTGAGTCATAAGGGGAATGAAGCTTCAGGTGGAGCTTTATAACCTGTGATAGAAATAAGTCTTCAGGGAAGGTAAAAAGTGAGGAAAAGCAAGCATGCAAACTCTGGCTGGGGTAAGTTTCTCTACATTACTAGTGCACTCATACAGCTGAACTCCAGGAATATATTTAAAATAAGTATCACAGTGCTTCTGCTAAGCAGCAACTTTCCATCCACTGTCTGTTAGCATTTAGGAGCACTGTTCCTCTCACAAATCTGTTCTATGTTGTCTGTAGGCATGGCAAAAGAAAGAAAAAACACTGCTGCTGTATAACAGCAGCTAGAGCCTAAGGGCTCAAACCTGGAAATGGTAGGGGGTACATCCCTTAATATGGAGCATTAGGGGGTTAATGTTATATTTTTCCTAATGCCATAAACAGTATTTTCCATTTGATATATTGGCTAATGGCCAGAATGAAGTTAGATGCTTTTCTCAGAACAAACAAAGTCTGGGCTGCCACTTCAGTGCAATCTGTGTCTTCTTAAAGTCTCAAAAGTAGTTGTGTTTTGGTTTATTTTTTTTTCCTAGTAACCTGCAGAGTAGCAGGTGTTTTGCAGAAGGGCTTGCATAATTTTAAACCAACTGAATGAAGTTGTGTATCTTTTGTTATCCATAAAAATGGATAATTTATGTATCTGAACTTCTCAGCTCAAGAAGAGCTTTAAGCTTGAGAAGGGCAGATTTAGACTGGCTATTAGGAAGAAATTCTTTACACTGAGGGTGGTGAGACACTGGCACAGGTTGCCCAGCAAGGTCATGGATGCCTCCTCCCTGGAAGTGTTTAAGGACAGGTTGGATGAGGTGTTGAGCAACCTAGTCTAATGGAAGGTGTCCCTGCCCATGGCAGAGGGGTTGGAACCAGAGGATCTTTAAAGTTCCTGCCAACCTAACCATTCTACAAATCTATGAGCTTTGTAGCAAACAGTTCTGCTTTGTTACAGAAAGAA
Organism: Ramphastos sulfuratus; assembly: GCA_013399055.1. Lineage (NCBI taxonomy): Eukaryota > Metazoa > Chordata > Aves > Piciformes > Ramphastidae > Ramphastos > Ramphastos sulfuratus. Next base: position 130,100 of record WBNM01039205.1, on the reverse strand, counting down.
CATACCTCTGTCATTATCAAATGGTTTGGCTTTTGGTTTCAGTTGAAGATTGTTTTTCAAGGATTCAGATTACTCCTCTGTGACATTTGTGAATATACATATATGCCATAAACTAACCTCTTTGTCTCCTTTCAAATTATGTCATATATGATACTATAAAGAAAAGTATCTCTCAACACTGTAAAACTTCTCCCATCTGATCTTAAAATGACCTGTACCCAGTGCCTAAAGGTTTCTGTTTTCTGTAAAATTTGAAAAGGATTCTTTGGCTGTGGTTTTGGTGAATGGACAGCACCATTTTATTTCACTCTTTAAAAAAAAGCAATTACTTCTGATTCTTGCCTTTGCACAACTTAGCAGCCATAATGAGGGAAAAGAAATATAAATAGGAAAAAAAAAAAAAGAAAAAGTCTGAGGAAAATCTCGTAGTTGTACAAGGACAATTTGAATCTTAACATTCACTGCAGAACTCCCACATCAGTTTTCTTGAAAATGCCACTGAAAGTCACTTGTGCTCCATAAAATTAAGACTTTATAGTTGCATGTGATGTTTCATCATAGGATCTCACCTTATATTACAAACATTAATTAATGAAGACTCAGGTATACCCTTGTGTTACGCAGCTTCAGGAAACTATCCTTGTTCTTTTAGATCCTGTTTTGCACTGGCACAGTAAATGTGTCATATTATTGTTAAATGCAAGCTTACTTTATTCCCTTTTCTCTAGCATCTTGAGTCCTTGTCTCTCTCACCCATCCTAGGCAAAACCCAGCAGTTCTAACTGCTGCTAAGCAGAGGAAGATAACACAGCCTCAAGGCAATTCACAGCTTTAAATCCCTGCTTTCTTCCAACACAATGGAAAATAAAAGCATCATTTTAAAAAGTGGAAGTTTTTTACTTCCTACTGTTTTATTCTTTTTTCTCTGCCCTGTGCTGAGCAGTCCTAGCTTTTCATTCAAACTTTGCCTGCAATGTATGTAATCACTTCTGAGAGAGATTAAAAAGTAAGCATAAACAATTTACATGGATGCACGTTATAAAGGCCAAAGATTGAACATGTGGCTGAAAAAATGTTACCTTTAAAATGAACTAGGTATTTTTAAAGTTATGGGCCAAAAGTATACAAACTCCTATCTCTTAAAAGGCTTTCCTTTGCTCAGTTTTTCTTCAATGGTTTGCCCTTCCTTCATGAAAACATCTGCTCTCCAAACAGAGGCATCCTGGAAGTAAATGAAAGTGTACAGGCAGCAGTTTAGGAAAAGGTGCAGTTCAATCATGCCAATCCATGCCAGGAGTAGGGGATTGCTACAGGGGACCCCTGCCCTTGCTGGTCATAAAAGCTAGTTGGAAGCCTCCATAAGCAGCCTGAAAAGCACTGGTGTTACATGATAGTAAAGAGGAACAAAACTGTTGTTTTCCTATTGGAGATGCTGTGGGGTACACTATAGACTACCGATGAAAAGAACGAGGCCCAATAAAGATGAAGTTGTGCCCTTGAGAAGCTATGTCATGCCATAGCTATACTTCTGTGAAGCCAGGCTGAAAAGAATGGGGCTGTTCAACCTGGAGAGGAGAAGGGAGACCTTAGAGCTGCATTTTGGTATCTGAAGGTGACCTACAGGAAGACTGGGGAAAGACTGTTGAGAAGGGCTCGCAGTGACAGGTCAAGGGGCAGTGTGTTTAGACTGGAGATTGGTAGATTTAGGTTGGACATAAAGAGAAAGCACTTGACAATGAGCAGTAAAGTACTGGAATAGGTTGCCCAGGGATGCGGTTGAGGCCCCATCTCTGGAGACATTGAAGATGTGACTTGATGTGACCCAATGCAATCTGTGAATCTCTGAATATTAAGGCTCAGAATGACCTCCACACCAAAAAACAGGGTGAAAAGAAGACAAGAAAGAGCAGCTACAGAGTTTGATATACTGGAAGACTTGATACTTGAAAGTTTAATATGTTGAAGCCAAGTGAATTCAGTAGACAGACGAACTTCCAGATGCTCCAAGGATCATATAGCTACAATTCCTTCTTTAACTACTTCTTTCTGGCGTGGCTTGGGCTTTTCTATGCAAAGTCTCTGCCAAAAGAGAAGAGCTGCCTGTGACTTGCACTAGCAAGATGCAGGAGCTGTAAATACTGAAATATTGAAACATAACAAGTTCAGTTCAGATTTTTTCCTTGGATGTTTAAGTTACTTGGGGAATCAAAACAGATCAACATAGCCAACAGGCATATAGTTAATCTTAGCACAAAACAAATTGTACTGATTTGAGAACTGAAAATGTCTTTACAGCACATTATTGACTCCAGCATATTAACTTGTAAATCCACTAGTTTCACTGCCTCATCTATTGATTAGTTGCATGTATGCACATTATAAATGAGTGATCCAAAAAGAAGCTACTACAACTTAGTCATTTTGGGACAGGCTTGCAGATGGATTCAAGTGCTCACCTGTGAAGATAGGCACTATGGGAAGCACTGCTCCTACATTGTGACACAAAACTTGAGCAGCTAGCATCCTCAGTTACTCTCTGTACTCTGCACAGGGAAAAGGAGCTTCTTCCAAAGGGAAGGTCAGATGTTTATGTTCAACTTTGGCATGTCAGAGAAGCTTCTCTCTCTCTCCAGACAGACAATCAACATTGGCCATCTTAAGTAAGTTTGTAGAATTAAGAGCTGTGACTTTTGCTTAAATTCATTAAAAAGCCACAGAGCCAAGAAGCTAGTGGCAACATTTTGTCAGCATACAGCAACAGACTGCACTGATGAATACTTCCTTATTTCTTAAGGCGAAACTTAGAACTTTGAAACAATAGAAAACTATTGATAACTTCAGAAGCTACAAAGCAGCTGTTTCAAAAGACTTTGAAATCAACAGAAGCTTCCTTTTGCCTTTTCAGGAATCCTGGACCAGGCTCTGCTTAAGTAGAAGAGCAAAACTAAACAGTCTATGTAGATGGCATTCAACCAGAATAGAGATTTGGTTTAGTTAATCCATAATAATGAAGCATAGCTCCTGATTTCTTTGCATCAAGGTCAGTATGTTGGCAATGACCTTCCTCTTGAGCAGATGTTACTTGAGTCAGTGTGGTTTAAGGTTTAACACCCTTAAACCAAGTATTATTATAAACCAACTGAAAGTGTGATACTTCTATGCAAGGCCAGAAAGATGAAAAAACATAGCATGCTAAAGAGCTGTTGCACCATTTTTTTTTCCTCAGGAATGTCCTGTTTTGAAAGTCACAGGTTCTCAGCTCTATTTGTCCTCAAGGGGGGAACTGTATTTAACATCAGAGGAATTAAGAGCTCAAACTATTGTGTTAACTTGTGGATAAAGGGATGTTTTTTCTTCTTTTTTTTATCATTTGCACTCAGTCTCTATTCAGTCATTTTAGGCCAGGACATTCCAGTAACATTAAGAACAGCATTTAATATGTCACTCTCTTCAGCTACAACCACAGCATATATCTCATGATCTACTGGGACATCACAGGTCTAACCTAAACTAGCATTAGAGAAAATCTAAATTATCATCTGCCTTGAACTCCTGAAGAGAAAACAATAATTTAGTGATTCCATAATGACAAGAATAATGCCTCACTTCATCTGGAAAAATATCTTTTCCAGATTTCTCATTAAGTCTTTGCTAAAGCCTGTTGAAACATAAGAGCTCTGCAAAGTTTCCTTCATTTTGTTTGTGCAGACTAATGTTTTCTTTATAGTAAAAATACAGAAAATTTATCACTGCAAAGAGTCCACTTTCCTTGTGCTCTTGATACATTAAATCTGCATTTGCAATTCTGATTTTTGGGACAATTGTAAACCTGATGCCTTTTTTGCAGCCACTAGAGTAAGCATCTCTACACTGAACAGAATATTTGTCTACAAGCTCTGCTCTGGCTGGGAGAAAAGAATCAGTGCATTCAAACCTGCAGGAAATAACTTGGAGAAATGGTCAGAGGAAATTTCAGAAGCAAAGTAAATAGCAGTTTGTGATGTGGCCCAGCAGGTTAAATGGATACCGAGACATTTGTTCATCTTCCTGTTGTGAATACACAACTCCTTGGAGTCCTTTTGGCACACAGACAACACATGCACTTGAGGAGGGTCTCATTCAGATGAACTGCAGCCCAGCAGTAACACCATCTGTGTAGCAGGGTGGTGTGGACACATAAGCATTCTGACAACATACATGCTACATAAAGATGGAAGGTGGAGCAGCCATGGATTAGTTTATGAAACACATCCTACAGCTGCAATTCAAAGAGCTTAGAGGAGGGTACTGTGTTCATGTCCAGCTGCTGCCCTTGCAGCAGTTGTAGGTGGACATGTTTGTCTTCTAAGGCTTTGCCTGCAAAACTACACAACCTTCAGTAACATAAGACCTTTCAAGGACATTACCACACTGAGGCAGAGTCTGACCTGTTGCAAGGACACAGTGACTCTGTGATGGTTTGGGAGTTCCCCGCCCCACCACACCTTGTAAAATGACCCAGACTAGACTCAGCCAGCTGGAAGTTAAGGACTGAAGCTCTGTGTACAGCTTAGCACAATGTACAAGCAGAGATATACACTATATACAGGAATAGTTACAGAAATATACAAGGTAAAGGTAATACAGAAGCACAACACCCCTCCCAGAAATCAGAGACCCCAGGAGGGGCTCCCGACCACCCTTCCACCTTCTCCCCACCCCTCTACTTTACCCCAGGGTTTGGCTTACGTGCCAGGTGAGTTTGGAGTATCAGCCAGGGGGGTTAGAAGGAAAGTGGTTAGTGAGGTTACTCAGCAGAGAGAAGGCCAGAAGCTAGACCGCCTGAGATGCTGT